>SJXQ01004406.1:68929-95798 GCA_006408695.1 Aepyceros melampus | reverse complement strand
AAGCTGGAATCAAGATTGCTGGGAGAAATATCAGAAATCTCAGATGTGCAGATGACATCACCTTTATGTCAGAAAGTGAAGAAGAACTAAAGAGCCTCTTGATGAAAGTGAAAGTGGAGAGTGAAAATGTTGGCTTAAAGCTCAACATGCAGAAAACTAAGATTATGGCATTCGATCCCATCACTTAATGGTGAATAGATGGGGAAACAGTGAAAACAGTGGTTGACTTTATTTTGGGGGGCTCCAAAATCACTGCAGATGGTGACTGCAGCCATGAAATTAAAAGATGCTTACTCCTTGGAGGGAAAGTTGTGAGCAACCTAGATAGCACATTCAAAAGCAGAGACATTACTTTGCCAACAAAGGTCCATCTAATCAAGACTATGGTTTTTCCAGTGGTCATGTATGTATGAGAGATTTGGACTGTGAAGAAAACCGAGCACTGACGAATTGATGCTTTTGAACTGTGGTGTTGGAGAAAACTCTTGAGAGTCCCTTGGGCTGCAAAGAGATCCAACCAGTCCATCCCAAAGGAGATCAGTCCTGGGTGTTCATTGGTGGGACTGATGTTGAAGCTGAGACTCCAATACTTTGGCCACCTGATGTGAAGAGCTGACTCATTTGAAAAAAAAAAAAGATAGCACATTCAAAAGCAGAGACATTACTTTGCCAACAAAGGTCCATCTAATCAAGACTATGGTTTTTCCAGTGGTCATGTATGTATGAGAGATTTGGACTGTGAAGAAAACCGAGCACTGACGAATTGATGCTTTTGAACTGTGGTGTTGGAGAAAACTCTTGAGAGTCCCTTGGGCTGCAAAGAGATCCAACCAGTCCATCCCAAAGGAGATCAGTCCTGGGTGTTCATTGGTGGGACTGATGTTGAAGCTGAGACTCCAATACTTTGGCCACCTGATGTGAAGAGCTGACTCATTTGAAAAAAAAAACCTGATGCTGGGAAAGAGTGAGAGCTGGAGGAGGAGAAGGGGATGACAGAGGATGAGATTGTTGGATGGCATCACCAACTCAATGGACATGAGTTTGGGTGAACTCTGTCCAACATGAGTTGGTGATGGACAGGGAGGCTTGGCATACTGTGGTTCATGGGGTCATGAAGAGTCAGACTCAACTGACTGACTGAACTGAACTGAAATTACTAGGTAGATTTCCATCCTCATTTTGTTCTTTTATTTCATGTTTTCTTTCTGTCTTGGCACTCTAGCGATCCATCTGCAACCAGAGATACAGTGCTGAATGACAGAGATGAAAGAGCAGTGTGTTTTTTTTAAATAAATGACAAAAATAAATGAGATACATGATATAAAGATAAACTTGTTTTAAGTTATTCTAATTGCTTGAAATAGAATTCTTTGAATGTATAACAAGTCACAGCTACAGTAAGACTATTTGAGACCATATTATAAAATATGAATAGCATATTATAAGGAAGTATATGATTCCACTTTAGATTGTTTAGTTTAACATATACTTTAAATCAAGCTTGAAAGTTAAAACACAAAGGAAATCCTAATGTAGTTAATGGTGAAACTTTAGATTAAATGCTTTACAGAACAATACACATGTGAACAATTGTAATATCCAGGTATTGTAGAATTGCTTTTGGATTATCTCTAATATTGGGCTTCCCTCGTGGCTCATCTGGTAAAGAATCTGTCTGCAATGTAGAGACCTATGTTCACTCCCCTGGTGAAGGGAACGACTACCCATTCCAATATTCTGGCCTGGAGAATTCCATGGACTGTATAGTCCATGGGGTTGTGAAGAATCTGACACGACTGAGTGACTTTCATTAATATATTACTAACAGCCCACCTCAATTTTCTCTTGTCTACTCATGTTTCAGTTTAAAGGTTATTAATACCAGGTATCCCAAGAAATGGAGAAGGAAATGGCAACCCACTCCAGTGTTCTTGCCTGGAGAATCTCAGGGATGGTGGACCTGGTGGGCTTCTGTCTATGGGGTCGCACAGAGTTGGGGACACTACTGAAGTGACTTAGCAGCAACAGCAGCATCCCAAGAAAAGAAAATACGTGATTGAGCATTAAAAAGAAAGTGTGAAAAAGTGTAGCCACAGTCATCTATGGCTCTACTCGTATATCCTGACCTCAAGTAGGAGGTTTCTCAGGAAGAATTTTTTCTTCCCCCTCAGGATGTTTGTGACTACAGTGTATAAAACACCTTGGCTTCTCCAGCGACCTTATCTTTGACTGGTTCTCATAGGAGATGTCAAGGTTAAGCAGGGTCTCAAGTAATTTTCTGAAAAGTATGTTCCCTTAAGACATGCCAAGGGATGAGCCCCACTTCTGCCCTGTCAGATACAGTCCAGTCTTTTCCCGACTGCTCCTTCCTCTTTAAGACTAATACTTAGACCATGAGCTTATTTCAGTACCTTTTATTTGAACGACTCTGTCAAAGTGTTTCATAAGCTTACAAATGAAATTGTTTCTCATATGAAGTCTCACATTTCTTTGTCTCACAATATCTTTGATTCATTGTTCATCTTCAGGCCCTAAGATGCTCAGTTTCAAAATCGTAAACATAATGTATTATTTTTGCTTGTTTTCTTCCAAGGGGCAAAAATGGTAACAATTCTCTATTATACAAAATTTATATATGTGACACTTTATTTTTATCCCAACTTCCCAAATCTAGAATTTTAAGAAATATGCTCTATATCAGCAAAAAACACAGACATAGGAGAGCTTGATTTAGAAAGGGCTTCCCTTGTGGCTCAGCTGGTAAAGAATCCACATGCAATGTGGGAGACCTGGATTCATTCCCTGGGTTGGGAGGACCTCTGGAGAAGGGAAAGTCTACCCACTCCAGTATTCTGGCCTAGAGAATTCCATAGACTGTATAGTCTATGGGGTTGCAAAGAGTTGGACGTGGCTGAGCAACTTGCACTTGATAACCGAGCAATCTTAAGCATCTTAATTCTGGATTAGACTTACAAAATGTTCTACTCAAAGGAACATTTGAAATCTGAGGTCCAGATTTTGAAATGATTTTCCCAAGATCAACTATTAAATGTTTGTGTTGGAAGACTGATGATATTGCTTATTTCATTCGTGTTAAGATTTATTTGGGGTCATACATGTCAAGTGCTTGACTCAGTGTCTGGCATATATGTACATGACATTAAATGTTAGTATCATATTGTAGTTCATTAAACCACATTATTACCAAAAAGTCAGTAATACTTTTGTACCTATATGGGTGCTGCTACTGCTCGTTAGTCACTCAGTCACGTCCGACTCCTTGCAACGCTATGGACTGTATATAGGCTCCATGTGATTGCCGAGGAAAAATACTGGAGTGGGTTGCCATTTCCCTCTCCAATATGTGTACTGACATCCCATTTTTAATAACTAGAAATAAGTCAGGTTCTTAAATCAGTGTAATTACCTGCTGTTGCAAACAGCTTCCATATCTCTGTGTTATAACACAGTGCAATTTTATTTCTCACTCACTGGATTGTCCAGTGTAGGTCTACAGTGCAATTTCCTTCAGAGTCATGGAGGGACTGGCTATTTTCATATCGTGTCTCCACCATCATTTAGGGCCTTGGAATTCTGCACTGGGTTCCCTGCATATGGCTGACCATGGAAGGTCATATGGGAAGTTTTAGAGGTGTGGCCTGAAAATGGCATATTGCTTTGCTCACAGTCCATTGAAGAGAGAAATTAATAAGTCAAATTAACTTCTACAGGTTATAGCTTAGAAATTTCTAAGTTGATTAATTAAAAGTATCACTAAAATAATTCATATAAAATATTCATTATTGCCACTTAGGAAATTCATGCTTATGGGTACAATATTTGCATGGTATTCACAATTCAATTGGCAAAATTAAAACTTGGAAAATTAAAAATATATGCAATGTGTTTTCTTAAAATCTATCAATTTTCAAAGCTTAAGCATAGAATTGCAATTTTTGGTATGCAAACCCATGGGCAAACTGGAGAATGTAGGCCCAAGAGGAAAGGAAATGACATTTGATGATCATATGGCATTGACTCTGCAATAGCCAAGGTACAGAGTACAACACACTGATTCACATGGGAAGAAATAATCATATGGTTTCCTGGTTTCCAAAGCATTACGTGATTTGCACCTATGACATCACAGTATATGTTATTGCATAAGGAAACTAGATATAAATGATTTTGTCTAGATGCTATGATTTCTCTTTCATTTGGTTTAAATACATCATGAAAAATTCTAAGTTTTTCATACTTATGAAATGAAAAATTTAATTATACTCGTGTGTTTTAGATGCTTCTTAAGAGACTTCATGGGGAGTTTCCTTGTGGCTCAAAGGTTAAACCGTCTGCCTCCAATGCAGGAGACCCGGGTTTGTTTGATCCCTGGGTCGAAAGATCCCCTGGAGAAGGAAATGGCAACCCACTCCAGTATTCTTGCCTGGAGAATCCCATGGACGGTGGAGCCTTGTAGGCTACAGTCCACGGGGTTGCAAAGAGTTGGACATGACTGAGCGACTTCGCTGGCTCAATCAAGAGATTTCATAAATACGGTATTTTGCAGAATAGTCCTAACTGCCTTTGTAGATACTAATTCTTTTTTGCTTCCTGAATTAAATTTCAGTTTGGTTAGCATAATGTCACATTTATCAAAATCTTATTACCTAAATGAATGCTTAAAATGACTTAATGATTTTAAAATTCTGCCCTTAATTAATTTTCAATGTCTTCCTGGAGGAACCTTCCAAAAATGGCAATACTATTTCATCTTTTCTAGTTGGTGGAGTCATATTATTACATAATTTTTAAATTTTCTAAATTTTAATTAAATAAAAATTATACTTTGAATAGCATGCAAATTTGGTACTCACAAATATGAATTTCCTAAATGACAGTCATGAATATTTTTATGTGTATTATTTCAGTGATTCTTTTAATAAACTTAAAAACTTCTACACAGAAACCTGTAGAATTAAATTTAAACTTTATCTCTTTTCCTTTTATTTCAAGGAGTTTGATTCTTCATATATTTGTTTGCTGAGCTTTTATGAAAAAACAGATATGAACTGGTTAACAATCCAGACTGACAAAGTTAACTTCTAATTAGACATTTACGTACACTTTTTATATTAGTAGGTACATATTTATACATTAGAAATAGCATTTACTTCTAAAGCTAATTAAGACTGCATATTGAAATCTTACTGGAAATTTTTATTTCATATTAAACTTTTCTTTCTTTTTCCAACCACTATTTGTCTCTCCACGTATGTTGTTCTGAGTTCTACAGTTTGGGAATGTATTTTACAATTATGTTCCTTAAAATTTCATTGAGGATTTTTTGCCGTGTATGTAACTTCTGTGGTTTTATGTTTCTCTGTAGGGTTGGGATCGGGCTTCCCTCATAGCTCAGTTGGTAAAAAGTCTTCCTGCAATGCAAAGATCCCGGTTCAATTCCTGGGTCGGGAAGATCCGCCGGAGAAGGGTTAGGCTACTCAGTCCAATAGTCTTGGGCTTCCCTTGTGGCTCAGTTGGTAAAGAATCTGTCCACAGTGCGGGAGACCTGAGTTTGATTCCTGGGTTGGAAAGATCCCCTGGAGAAGGGAAAGGCTAGCCACTCTAGTATTTTGGCCTGGAAGATTCCATGGACTGTATAGTCCATGGGATCCCAAAGACTTGGACACGACTGAGTGACCTTCACTTTCACAGGGTTAGGAAGAGAAAATAGCTATAACAATCAGGGATTGTGGAAACACTTACCACTACTACCTGATCTTTTCAAAATCTAGATCTGAAAGTACATCAAGCTTGAAGAGATACCCACCACTTTATTCAAATGTGTAAAACAGAACTACCAGATGTTAAGTTGAAGCTTTAAATATAGGTGGAGAGTTTTGAAAAGAAGATAATTGGCCTCTTCACATGTGGCAGTGGGGTCTCCTAAGGTGAGGGTAAAAGTGTCTTATAAATGAGAATGGCGTCAGCAGTTTAAATCTATCAGAATTTACATGTTACAACTCTAATCCTAGATCCCAAAATCTGAAGAGGGACTTGTCAGCCCCAGTTGGGATTGATCCAAGAATGGGTGCCATCAGAGAGGGTCTTGGGGAAGAGAGAAGTGCTTTTGTAAGGAGGAAATGGGAGAGGACCAGAGCAGATGTATAGACAGTAGTCCATGGAACAGCAGGAGTAGCCTTGGTGTGGTATTTTAAGTCCTGAGTTCTAGCTTGTTGCAGAGGCCTTATCCCACTCCTCTACTTGTGTTCTCTGAGGTAACCACCATCCTTATGATTAATATACGCTCTACTTAAGCTCCTTTAAGATGTATACATATTATTTGCAGCAAAAATCCTATATAATCTAGTACCTATCTCATTGTCAAAATCTGTAGAATAACTTTTTGAAACAGGATCTGCTTGATAACAAGAGTCAATATTTTATTTTTGTGGAAAGCTTTGGAATCTACTAAAGCTCTCATTACATTGTCACCTTTATCCTCATAATGTTTTGGGAAAAAATCTTGACTCCAGGTGAATTTGCTAAAATATTTGCATCTGAATGAAGATGTGATAGTTCTGTTTTACCCATTTGTCACTGATAGAGGATATGCCTTTCCCTTAAGCCAATTGAAGTGTAAATCATATTTTTATGACTATTATGGAAAGAAATACAAATATAAAGAATATATTCTAAGTATATTTGGAAACCAATATCTTTTATAATATACTATTGTCTATTGTCCTTGTATATCAAGAGGTGTGTGATCTCACACTTTGTGATACCACTATCTGGAATGAATTTATTGTTTTAAGCCTTACCCTGTTTTTGATAGTTTAGAAATTTCTTAGATCTCTCTATGGGATAAATTGTTCCCCCCAGAAAGTCATTAGCAGAAAATACATTTTCATGGCCTCTGATGGAGATTGGAATTCACAGTTGTAAAAAGGAAGGAATTTGTCCAGGTAGTCCACTTCATCTTAAAACTCAATTATTTGTAGTCACATGCCTCAAACCTGCATACACTGTAATGCTGTTTCCATGAACAAAATATAGATACTGGGGTTTCGTTAGTCATTATTCCTCTTATAAGCATAGAGAAAAGGGAATAATCAGAATCACTGACATAGAAAAAGTGGTGTTACTCGTGTTTTATTAAGAACTAAGTCTCACAAAATGTGATTTTAAAATTTTCATCATGATAAAATGATTATGTCTTTAAATACAGTCAAGTTTGTATAAAATCAGTTGTTTTATTAATTCAAGGAGGGAGTATTAGCTGTATACTTCTCTGAGTTTTTGTTGGCAATGATGATTCACACGTGTACTCTCTTCCATTGTGTAAGACATTGCCTCACAGTGCAGTGAAAAATGACTTTATCTGAGAGTCTCAAACTCCAAACTGGTTGCCTTCAAATGAATAGGCCCATACTCTAGTAATCTACTTTTCTTAACTCTCTTCAGATTCCTAAGAAAATAAGTTATTAATTAAAACTTCTGAGTAGCTAAGCCTTTGGTCATATCTTTTCCTTGCTTTTTTAAATGAGTCTCACACTTATGACCCAAAGTCATTGGCAAATCATATATAGGGAGGAACTATGCACTTCATAGTTCTTACTCATATTTTCCTATGATCTCTTAATTTCCTTTAGATTCTTATACACTAAAAGAAAGGATTTTCTCACTTGTTTCAAAGCTTTTTATTATTCTACTGATTATTCTGTTATTTTAGTGGTGTAATTTATTAATCCTTCTCCCATAGATCTTTCAAAAAATTTTAATTTTAAAATCCAATAAGATATTTACACTTGAAGCAAAACAATTAAATACAACTATTTTTTTTAAAGAAATGATCCTGACAGCTCCTCTACAAAGCTGATCTTGGGATAAAACTTAAAGGTTCCAATCAAATGGATTTTGGCATTTCTCAGCTGTTGCTTCCTGTGAAAAACTGCTGACAACTTGAGACACTAAATGGTAACTACACCAAATGATGATAAATGTCCTGGGTGCTAGCATTTTTTCCTTCAGTCTTTCTCCTCAAATATTAAATGTTTATATCTTCTGTTTGCTACTCTCACATGTTCTGAGACATGGGTCAAGGATATAATGAATGTGTGTTTGTGTGTGTGTGTGTGTGTGTGTTTACAAAAACCCTCCAATTAAAAAAAATATTTTAATTGGAGGATAATTCCTTTACAATATTGAGATGATTTTTGCCATACATCAACATGAATCACCCACAGGTTTACATATGTTCCCCTCCACAATCATCCTGAACCCCCTCCTTCTTCCCTCCCCACCTATCCCTCTGGGTTGTCCCAGAGCACTGACTTTGGGTGCTGTACTTCAGGCATCAAACTTGCACTGGTCATCTATTTTACGAATGGTAATGTTCACGTTTCAATGCTGTTCTCTCAAATCATCTCATCTTGCCTTCTCCCATTGAGTCCAAAAGTCTGTTCTTTATGTCTGTGTCTCCTTTGCTGCCTTGAATGTAGGACTGTTGGTATTATCTTTCTAAATTCCATATATATGCGTTGCTGCTAAGTCACTTCAGTCGTGTCTGACTCTGTTCGACCCCATAGATGACAGCCCATCAGGCTCCCCCGTCCCTGGGATTCTCCAGGCAAGAATATTGGAGTGGGTTGCCATTTCCTTCTCCAATGCAGGAAAGTGAAAAGGGAAAGTGAACTCACTCAGTCGTATCCAACTCTTAGCAACCCCATGGACTACAGCCTACCAGGCTCCTCCATCCATGGGATTTTCCAGGCAAGATATATGCATTAATATACAGTATTTGTCTTTCTCTTTCTCACTTACTTCATTCTGTATAATAGGCTTTAGGTTCATCCACCTTGTTAGAACTGAGTAAAATGTGTTCCTTTTTATGGCTGAGTAATATTCCATTGTATATATGTACCAGAATTTCCTTATCCATTCATCTGTTGATGGATGTTTAAGTTGCTTTTATGTCCTAGCTGTTGTAAATAGTCCTGCAATGAACATTGGGGTACATGTGTCTCCTTCAATTCTGGTTTCCTCAGAGTATATGCCCAGCAGTGGGATTGCTGGGTCACATGGCAGTTCTATTCTCAGTTTTTTAAGGAATCCCACATTGTTCTCCATAGTGGCTGTACCAGTTTGCAATCCCACTAACAGTGTATAAGAGGGTTCCCTTTTCTCTACATCCTCTCCAGCATTTATTGTTTGTAAAATTTTTGATGATGACCATTCTGACTGGTATGAGATGATGCCTCATTGTGGTTTTGATTTGTATTTCTCTAATATTGGGTGATGCTGAGTATTAATTCATGTGTTTATTATCCATGTATATGTCTTTTTTGGAGAAATGTTTGTTTAGATTTTTTGCCCACTTTTAATTGGGTTGTTCATTTTTCTGGTATTGAGCTGCATGAACTGCTTGTATATTTTGGAGATTAATTCTTTGTCAGTTGTTATGTTTGTTATTTCCTCCTATTGTGAGGGCTGTCTTTTCACCTTGCTTATAGTTTCCCTCATTATGCAAAGTTCCTTCGCTGTGCCTTTAAGTTTAATTAGGTCCCATTTGTTTATTTTTGTTTTTATTTCCATTACTCTGTTAGGTGGGGCATAGAGATTCTTGCTGTGATTTATGTCAGAGTGTTCTGCCTATGTTTTCCTCTAGGAATTTAATCTGTGGTCTTTCATTTAGGTCTCTAGTCCATTTGGAGTTTATTTTTGTGTATGGTGTTAGAAAGTGTTCTAGTTTCATTATTTTGCATGCAGTTGACCAGTTTTCCCAGCACCACTTGTTGAAGAGACTATCTTTTCTCCATTGCATATTTTTGCCTCCTTTGTCAAAGATAAGTTGTCGAGAGGTATGTGGATTTATCTCTGGGCTTTCTATTTTGTTTCATTGATCTATATTTCTGTCTTTGTGCCAGTACTATACTGTCTTGATGACTGTAGTTTGTAGCATAGTCTGAAGTCAGGAACATTGATTCCTCCAGTTCCATTCTTCTTTCTCAAGACTGCTTTGGCTATTCAGGGTCTTTTGTGTTTCCATACAAATTGTGAAATTATTTGTTCTAGTTCTTTGAAAAATACTGTTGGTAGTTTAATAGAGATTGCATTGAATCTATAGATTGCTTTGTAGTAAACTCATTTTCACTATACTGATTGTACCAATCCAAGAACATGGTATATTTCTCCATCTATATGTGTCATGTTTGATTTCTTTCACCAGTGTTTTATAGTTTCTTGTATACAAGTGTTTTGTTTCTTTAGGTAAATTTATTCCTAAGTATTTTATTCTTTTTGTTGCAATGGTTATTGGGATTATTTCCTTAATTTTCTGATTTTTCATTGTTAATATATAGGAATGCAGGGGATTTTTGTGTATTAATTTCATATTCTGAAACTTTACTATATTCAGTAATTTTCTGGTGGCATCTTTAGGGTTTTCTTTTTTTGGGGAGTCTCTTATGCTTTTAATGAATTGAAGGAGGTACAAAATGCATCAATGCAAAATAATAGTTTACATACTCATTAGCATAGTGATTAATGTTAATTTAGGGATACACAATGTGTTAAATCTCAATTACAAAGTTTCCTGCAACCTAAAATAATGGAAAAGCTCCTTAAGTTTTTACCCACCGCCTTTAAAGTTCTAAATGGTGTCCGGAAGAACTAAAAAATAATAGGCTCCTTTCAGCTGTGGTTAAGAACTCTAGTTGGCAGAGTGGCAGTGTAACATGTGTGATATCATAAGTGAAACGAATCGCCAGGCCAGGTTTGATGCAGGATGCAGGATGCTTGGGACTGATGCACGGAGATAATCCAGAGAGAGGATGTGGGGCGGGAGAGGGGAGGTGGGGGTCGGGATTGGGAGTTCATGTATACTCGTGGCTGATTCATGTCAATGTATAGCAAAATGAATACAGTATTGTAAAGCAAAACAAACTAAAAAAATAAAAATTAATTAAAAAAAAAACAACTCTAGTGAAGCTGTATGTCAATGACACCGAGACTGTGAAGTTTCCTCAAAAGGACTTTCTAGATTACCACATTATAAACTTTAAAGATATTTCCAATAACATAGGCAAGTTGAGTGGCTTAATAGTTTAAAAGTGGAAAGCAGCTAAGATGTCTCATCTTAGAGAATTTTAAAACAAGTATAAATACCATCTCTCTCCTACAGAGAAACTTTTTCAAGCATGGACATAACTTTGGATACTAAGGAAACATCTATAGTTTTCATAAAGCTTTGATAAACACCCCAAGGCACAAGTGTTCAAAACTTCCTATTCATTAATATGTCACTGCATTATCCTTTTAGAGGTATAGGTATGCTATGCTTGCAGTGAGTGGACGTTTTATTTATGCCTAGTTAAAAGCACCAGGTGTCAAGTTCAGCTTCCATTTACACAGGATGCACCAATAACACTTAGGATAGTGAATAGTTCAAGTACTACATTTCCAACATAGTTTGCTTTTTGATGAGTCGGCACTGGGGCTCTTCTGCCTGTAGTTCTTCAGAATATTTTGAAAGAGGATAGAACTACCCTGAATATAGTCTTCAAGCAATATGGAGCCCTTCTGAAAGAGTTGTCTTCTGTCATAATAACATTTAGAGAAGGGAATAAAGACAGATCTTTCAAAAGCTGAGTTTTTTTCAAAAGAAGAAGAATAATGTAGCATCTGAAACCTAAGCTAAAATGTTTTGTGATAAATGTCAAAAATTGCCAAGACTTTCAATACATGTTTTGGTAAGGAAAAAACACTATATTGCCAAGGTTAATTTTGTAAAATGCAACAGTATCTTAATTAAACAGAAGAATTCACCATTAATGGAAGAAAACCCATGATAAGGGATGCGTCCAAAGACTGGCAACCAAAAGGCTGTGTAATTTTACTAGCTTTAGAATACATCAACACACTTTGATTATCAAACTATTTCATTTGTTAAAACTGCAGTGTTTTAATATACTTCTAATAACAACCCAATCTAAGGAGCCATGGAGGCTTATGAAAAAGACCTACTCAGTAAGATGCATTTCTAGTGTAGGGGTGAATTAATACTTCTGTAAGAAGGAACTGAATCACCTCAGCATCAAAAAATAGCCATTTTGTTTTACACCGTAACTCATAATTTGATGACTAATTTCTCTTCGAAATTGGGCAGGAAAGGAACTACACAGATGCAGAAACAATGGTTTCACAAGCCACAGTCACTCAGCTAATGGATTTGTGATAATCTGCAGAAAATTTGCTTGACTAGTACTTGATTCCTTCACATCTGTAGAGGTTTTTGATACAATTACTTTTTAAAAATCAACCGTAAGCTGCACACAGGCAAAGAGATCACAAACTGCTGGGAGGCCATAACGGTCTAGGGGAAAGTTGTGTTCCTCCTGTAGAGGCGAATTAAGCAATACTTCCTTGGCCTTCTTTCAAAGTAGCCACTTGTCTTCTCCTGAGGATAATGGGCTAAAATTTCATATTCCCTTTCCTGGCAAGACCCAGTCAGCTGTGTTAAAGAGACACCAGGAGGTGGCCAAGGGCTTCCCTGGTGGCTCAGAGGTTAAAGCATCTGCCTCCAATGCGGGAGACCCGGGTTTGATCCCTGGATTGGGAAGATCCCCTGAAGGAAATGGTAACCCACTCCAGTATTCTTGCCTAGAGAATCCCATGGACGGAGAAGCCTGGTAGGCTACAGTCCATGGGATCGCAAAGAGTCGGACACGACTGAGCGACTTCACTTCACTTTGCTAGCCCTATCCTCTGTAAGAGGCACTTCCTTGGGACATACTTCTTTGTGTGAGGGGGTCATGAGCCACTTTGACATGGGACTGTTCCTTATAACTTGGAAAGAATCAGCAATTCTAGAAGAAGCCATTGCCTTTGGTGCCTTAGCTTTTTCTGCTGCCTCTCTTCTGGATGGAGAGAGCTACATGTTCAGGGAATCTTTATTTTTCTCAGGTTCAGGTTTTGGTTCCACAGGCATACCATTTTTATCCTTTCCTTCTTTCTTCAGAAGCCATTTACACAGAGCTTCCTTCTCACAATTTTCATCAGACACGCACTTTTCAAAACTTATACAAGGCTCATTGGCTTTGCAGACCTCCTCAACTTTCTGTGGGTCTTGATGGTTCTGGACAATCCAGTCCTCAGTAGTCAGGGAGTGGACAAAGGTTTCTTGGTCTCCAAGTGGTTGTTCAGCATTTCAGATTGCCCAGGTTCTCAATCTGCACACCTTTGGCTGGTTACCCTGACAGTTGGTACAGGAATCAGACTTGACAAGCCAGTCATTCACATTGTAGGACTCTGAGAACACCTGGAACAAGAGCTTGAACTTCTCATTGGAGGTTTCACAGAATCCATCTCATCTTGATCTAGATGATCTAGATCTAGGCTCTAGATAGTTAACTTTTTCAGTTTCAATGGAGTAAGAACTGGTAGTGGTATAGCTATTAAGTCTTTTCGGTAACTTGCTTTTTTAGAAACTACTTGTTGCTAACTCTTGTGGAACCAGTTTTCTAAACCCTTTACGTCGCCCCAGACATTATTCAAGAAACTGCAGGCTCTAGCAGATGTCTGACTGTTCTCCAAGGTCTGCTTTTGGTTGAGCCAGTCCGGAAGATTGGTGCTGGGTAGGTAAGGAGCCTGGTGACCAAGGCAGGTTTGCTTCAAGGAGCGATTCACTGAGAGGGACAGCTGTGGTGTTGGATGCTGACTTCAGCTCTGGCAATGGGATATGGCCGCTCTTCTCTAAGAAGGACCCAATATTTGATGAACTAGCATGAGCCATCAGGTGCTCAGGAATTTGAATGGTCTTAAGAGACCCAAATGTGGTGATTGCCTGGCGCAGGGCAGTTATGTCGGCTTCAGAGTAGGGCAGTTGAATCTTCAGGTTTGAGGGTCAGACTGCCAGCCTGTCCAGGCATGTTGAGACTTGGTTCGCTACACTACAGTTGATGAATAAGACAATTGGCCCAGTAACCAGTAGAGCTGTTGGGCCTGCTGCTGGAGTGTCTTCTCTTTAAGCTGATGGGTAAGATTTACTTGCTAATACAACCACACTTCACAGCTTTGAAGGCATTCCAGGTGGTGACTTATGCAGCTGTGAATCTGGGCTTTGACCTCTCGCAAATTATCTTTAATTTGCTACTCAGCTGGGAGAACTCCACCAATTGCAAGCTTCAAGTCCTTCTGTGCATCAAAAGACCTCGAAAGGGGTTCCTATTAGTGGAACAGCCACTCTGGTCCTGTGAGGTACTCATTCTGCACCTTGTTCCTCCTCTCAAGCTAGGCCCCTGTGCATGACCTGCTCAGCAATCAGGATGCTGCTTTATCCAGGCTCGGGTGAGAAAACTCCTTGGGCTTGCAGAGAGCACCCCGCACCACCAGCGCGTCTGGCAGTGCCCTAGGTTTTTCTATGTAGAGGATCATATAATCTGCAAACAATGAGTGTTTTGTATTTTTCTTTTCCAATCTGAATTCCTTTTAATTCTTCTCTTATTGCTATGGCTAGTACTTCCAAACTATGTTGAATAGTAGTGGTGAGAGTGGGCACCCTTGTCCTGTCCCTGATTTTGGAGGAAATACCTTCAATTTCTTGCCATTGAGGATAATGTTTGCTGTGGGTTTGTCATATATCAGTTCAGCTCAGCCTCTCAGTCGTGTCTGATTCTTTGCGACCCCATGGACTGCAGCATGCCAGGCCTCCCTGTCCATCAATTTCCCCCAGAGTTTATCAGACTCATGTCTATTGAGTTGGTGATGCCATCCAACCATATCATCCTCTGTCATCCCCTTCTTCACCTTCAATCTTCACCAGCATCAGGGTCTTTTCCAATGAGTCATTTCTTCACATAAGGTGGCCAAAGTATTGGAGTTTCAGCTTCAACATCAGTCCTTGCAGTGAATATTTAGGACTGATTTCCTTTAGGATGAACTAGTTGGATCTCCTTGCAGTCCAAGGGACTCTCAAGAGTCTTCTCCAACACCACAGTTCAAAAGCATAAATTCTTCGGTACTCAGCTTTCTTTATACTCCAACTCTCACATCCATGACTACTGGAAAAACTATAGCCTTGACTAGATGGACATTTGTTGGCAAAGTAATATCTCTGCTTTTTAATATGCTGTCTAGGTTGGTCATAACTTTTCTTCCAAGGAGTAAGTGTCTTTTAATTTCATGACTGCAATCACCATCAGCAGTGATTGATTTTGGAGACTCCACAATAAAGTCTATCACTATTTCACTGTTTCCCAAACTATTTCCCATGAAGTGATGAGATCAGATGCCATGATCTTAGTTTTCTGAATGTTGAGCTTTAAGTCAACTTTTTCCACTCTCCTCTTTCAGTTTCATCAAGAGGCTCCTTAGTTCTTCTTTGTTTCTGCCATAAGGGTGGTGTAATCTGCATATCTGAGGTTATTGGTATTTCTCCTGCCAATCTTGAGCTTGTGCTTCATCCAGTCCAAGATGTGCATGATTTACTCTCCATATAAGTTAAACAAGCAAGGTGACAATATACAGCCTTGACGTACTCCTTTTCCTATTTGGAACCAGTCTGTTGTTCCATGTTCCATTCTAACTGATGCTTCCTCACCTGCATACAGATTTCTCAGGAGGTAGGTCAGGTGGTCTGGTACTCCCATCTCTTGAAGAATTTTCCACAGTTTATTGTGATCCACACAGTCAAAGGCTTTAGCATAGTCAGTAAAGCAGAAATAGGTGTTTTTCTGGAACTCTCTTGCTTTTTTGATGATATAGAAGATGTTAGCAATTTGATCTGTGGTTCCTCTGCCTTTTCTAAAAGCAGCTTGAACATCTGGAAGTTTATGGTTCATGTATTATTGAAGCCTGGTTTGGAGAATTTTGAGCATTACTTTTATATGTGAGTTGAATGCAATTGTGCAGTAGTTTGAGCATTCTTTGGCATTGCTTTTCTTTGGGATTGGAATGAAAACTGACATTTCCAAGTCCTGTGGCCACTGCTGAGTTTTCCAAATTTGCTGGCATATTGAGTGAGCACTGTAACAGCATCATTTTCTAGGATTTGAAATTGCTGAATTGGAATTCCATCACCTCCACTAGCTTTGTTTGTAGTGATGTTTTCTAAGGTTCACTTGACTTCACATTCCAGGATGTCTGTCTCTAGGTGACTGTGAGTGATCACACCATCGTGATTATCTTGGTTGTGGAGATCTTTTTTGTACAGTTCTTCTGTGTATTCTTGCCACCTCTTCTTAATATCTTCTGCTTCTGTAAGGTCCATCCATTTCTGTCCTTTATTGAGCCCATCTTTGCATGAAATGTTCCCTTGGTGTCTTTAATTTTCTTGAAGAGATCTCTAGTCTTTCCCATTCTATTATTTTCCTCTATTTCTTTGCACTGATTCCCGAGGAAGGCTTTCTTATCTCTCCTTGCTATTCTTTGGAACTCTGCATTCAAGTGAGTATATCTTTCCTTTTCTCCTTTGCTTTTCACTTCTCTTCTTTTCACAGCTATTTGTAAGGGCTCATCAGACAGTCATTTTACTTTTTCTGCATTTCTTTGCCATGGGGATGGTCTTGATCCCTGTCTCCTGTACAATGTCACAAACCTCATTCCATAGTTCATCAGGCAGTCTGCCTATCAGATCTAGTCCCTTAAATCTGTTTCTCACTTCCACCATATAATCGTAAGGGACTTGATTTTGGTCATACCTGAGTGGTCTAGTGGTTTTCCCTACTTTCTTCAATTTAAGTCTGAATTTGGCCATAAGGAATTCATGATCTGAGCCACAGTCAGTTCGTGGTCTTGTTTTGGCTGACTGTATAAAGCATCTCCATCTTTTCAGTCTAATTTTGGTGTTGACCATCTGGTGATGTCCATGTGTGGCCTTCTCTTTGTGTTGTTGGAAGAGGGTGTTTGCTATGACCAGTGCATTCTCTTGGCAAAACTCTAAATGCCTTTGTCCTGGTTAATTCTGTACTCCAAGGCCAAATTTGCATGTTACTCCAGGTGTTTCTTGACTTCCTACTTTTGCATTCCAGTCCATTGTAATGAAAAGGACATCTTTTTTGGGGGTGTTAGTTCTTAAAGGTCTTGGAGTTCTTCACAGAACTGTTCTACTTCAGCTTCTTCAGCATTGCTGGTCGGGGCATAGGCTTGGATTACTGTGATATTGAATGGTTTGCCTTGGAAACAGAGATGATTCTGTTGTTTTTGAGATTGCATCCAAGCACTGCATTTTGGACTCTCTTGTTGACTATGATGGCTACTCCATTTCTTCTAAGTGATTCTTGCCCACAGTAGAGATATGATGGTCATCTGAGCTAAATTTACCCATTACAGTCTATTTTAGTTTGCTGATTCCTAAAATGTTGGCGTTCACTCTTGTCATCTCCTGTTTGACCACTTCAATTTGCCTTGATTCCTGGACCTAATATTCCAGGTTCCTATGTAATATTGCTCTTTACAGCATTGGACCTTTCTTCCATCACCAGTCGCATCCACAGCTGCGCGTTTTTCTTTTTTTTTTTTTAATTTTTGCTTTGGCTCTGTCTCTTCATTCGTTCTGGAGTTATTTCTCCTCTGATCTCCAGTAGAATATTGGGCACATACTGATCTGGGCAGTTCGTCTTTCCATGTACTGTTGTTTTGCCTTTTCATACTGTTCATGGGGATCTCAAGGCAAGAATATGGAAATGGTTTGCCATTCCTTTCTTCAGTGGACCACATTTTGTCAGACCTCTCCATCATGACCTGTCTGTCTTGGGTGGCCCTACATGGCATGGCTCATAGTTTCATTGAGTTAGACAAGGCTGTGGTCCATGTGATTAGATTGGTTAGTTTTCTGTGACTGCTTTTCAGTCTGTGTGCCCTCTGATGGAGAAGGATAAGAGGCTTTTTGAAGCTTCCTGATGGGAGAGACTGAGATGGGGAAACTGGGTCTTTTTCTGATGGACAGGGACATGATCAGTAAATCTTTAGTCCAGTTTTCTGTTGATGGGGGGGACTGTGTCCTCTCCCTGTTATTTACCTGTGGCCAGACTATGGTGGAGGTAATGTAAATAATGGTGACTTCCTTCAAAAGATCCCATGCATGTATTGCTATACTCAGTGCCCTGATCCCTGTAGCAGGCCACAACCAACCCAAACCTCTGCTGGAGACTCTTGGACACTCACAGGCAAGTCTAGGTCAGTCTCTTGTGGGATCATTGCTCCTTTCTCCTGGGTCCTTGTGCACAAGGTTCTATTTGTGCCCTCCTAGAGCCTATTTCCCAATCCTATGTATGGGGTTTATTGTCATATATGGCTTTTTATTATATTTATGTCCTTCTATGCCTACTTTCTGGAGAGTTTTTATCATAAATCATTGTTGTCGTTCAGTCGCTCAGTCGTGTCCGACTCTTTGCGACCCCATGAATCGCAGTACGCCAGGCCTCCCTGTCTATCACCAACTCCCGGAGTTCACTCAGACTCACATCCATTGTGTCCGTGATGCCATCCAGCCATCTCATCCTCGGTTGTCCCCTTCNGTGGTCATGTATAGTGAGAGTTGGACTATGAAGAAAGCTGAGCAGAGCAGAATCGATGCTTTTGAACTGTGGTGTTGGAGGAGACTCTTGAGAGTCCCTTGGACTGCAAGGAGATCCAACCAGTCCATTCTAAAGAAGATCAGTCCTGGGTATTCTTTGGAAGGACTAATGCTAAAGCCAAAACTCCAGTACTTTGGCCACCTCATGCGAAGCGTTGACTGATTGGAAAAGACTCTGATACTGGGAGGGATTGGGAGCAGGAGGAGAAGGGGACGACAGAGGATGAGATAGCTGGATGGCATCACTGACTTGATGGACGTGAGTTTGAGTGAATTCCGAGAGTTGGTGATGAACAGGGAGGCCTGGTGTGCTGAAATTCATGGAGTCACAAAGAGTCGGACATGACTGAGCAACTGAACTGAACTGATACAGATTCTTGATCATTGGCTGCAAAAAATATCATCAATCTGATTTTGGTATTGGCCATTTGGTGATCAGAGGGATTGGGAGCAGGAGGAGAAGGGGACGACAGAGGATGAGATAGCTGGATGGCATCACTGACTTGATGGACGTGAGTTTGAGTGAATTCCGAGAGTTGGTGATGAACAGGGAGGCCTGGTGTGCTGAAATTCATGGAGTCACAAAGAGTCGGACATGACTGAGCAACTGAACTGAACTGATACAGATTCTTGATCATTGGCTGCAAAAAATATCATCAATCTGATTTTGGTATTGGCCATTTGGTGATCTCCATGTGTAGAGTCATCTCTCATGTTAGAAGTGGGTGTTTTCTGTGACTAACGTGTTCTCTTGGCAAAACTCTGTTAGCCTTTACCCTCCTTCATTTTGTACCCCAAGGCCAAACAAGTCTGTTACTTCATGTATTTCTTGACTTCCTACTTTTGCTTTCCAGTCCCCTATGATGAAAATGTCACCTTTTATGATGTTACTTTTAGAAGGTATTGTAGATCTTCATAGAGCCATTCAACTTCAGCTTCTTCAGCATTAGTGTTTGGGACACAACTTGGATTACTGTGATGCTGACCAGTGTTGCCTTGGAAACGTATCAAGATCATTCCTTCATTTTTGAGATTGCACCCAAGTACTGCATTTCAGACTGTTTTATTGACTGAGGTTTACTCCATTTTTCTACAGGATTCTTGCCAACAGTAGTAGATATAATATTAATCTGAATTAAATTTTCCCATTCTTCTCCATCTTAGTGCATTGATTACTAAAATTTTGATATTTACTCTTACCATCTCCTGCTTGATCATATTCAATTTGTATTGATTCATAAACCTAACATTCCAGGTTCCTATACAATATTGTTCTTTACAGCATTGAACTTTACTTTCAACACCAGATACATCCCCAATTGGAAGTAATTTTTGCTTTTTCACAGCCTCTTCATTCTTTCTGGAGCTGTTTTTCTGCTATTCCCCAGTAGCATATTGGACACCTACCGACCTGGGGACTTATTTTTTGGTGTCATATCTTTGTGCTTTCATACTTTACAGGGAGGGAGCACAGCCCTCACTCATCAACAGAAAATTAGATTAAAGATATACTGAGCATGGCTTTTCCCACCAGAGCAAGATCCAGTTTTCCCCACAGCCAGTCCCTCCTATCAGGAAGTTTGCACAAGCCTCTTATCCTCATATATCAGAGGGCAGATAGAATAAGCAAGAAGTACAATATTACACCTCTAGAATGAAAACCACAGTCACAGAAAATTATCCAAAATGATCACATGGATCACAGTTTTGTGTAATTCAGTGAAGCTAAGAGCCATGCGCTGCAGGGCTACCCAAAACAGACAGCTCATGTTCACAAGTTTTGACAAAATGTTTTCCTTCCACTGGAGAAGGAAATGGCAAGTCACTTCAGTATTATTGCCTTGAGAACCCCATGAAGAGTATGAAAAAGCAAGAAGATATGACACTGGAAAATGATAACTCCCCCAACCCCAGGTCAGTAGGTGTTCAATATGCTACTGGGAAGAGTAGAGAAATAGCTCCAGAAAGAATTGGTTATATTAGTAAGTAGTGTAGTCATTCTGACAGTATTGATTGTCAAAATCCAGCGGAAATACATCAATAGAAATGAGTACAATTTTGCTAAGTGGTTTAGCCTATGGACTACCACATTCTTATCAGAAAATTAGCTGGGAGAAATTGCTGCTACATTAAAAAATGTTTGAGATAACTTAGTTGACCCCAACCCCAGGTCAGTAGGTGTTCAATATGCTACTGGGAAGAGTAGAGAAATAGCTCCAGAAAGAATTGGTTATATTAGTAAGTAGTGTAGTCATTCTGACAGTATTGATTGTCAAAATCCAGCGGAAATACATCAATAGAAATGAGTACAATTTTGCTAAGTGGTTTAGCCTATGGACTACCACATTCTTATCAGAAAATTAGCTGGGAGAAATTGCTGCTACATTAAAAAATGTTTGAGATAACTTAGTTGCTTGAGATGACTAAATTTTACCTAATCTTATTTGTAAGATTAGGTAAAAATAACCTCTATCATGATTAAATCTCATCTAATTCTCCAAATATGATATTATGCACCATTTTATGTTAGCTGTTTTGGACCCTAGAATTCTGGTTTTAGCACTGTTTTACTGAATTACTTGCCATCTTTCCTTAAGAGAGTTTGTTTTGTATCTTACTTAACAATATTGCCTGAAGATATGTTACTTTAAAAATTGTTGCAATGAGAAGTATTAAATTTCAGGATATGGAAAACAAGCTGTTTGTTTATAGGCAAAATTTTTCAGAGGGCCTAATTAGTTGAACTGAAAGCTGTGTTGCAGCTTCAAAATTAACAGGGAACTAAATTATTAGCTTTTAGCTACAAAACTTCAGGTGACTACCTGAGCTCTTCTATATTATTTGAACATACTGAGGAATTAGATAATCATTCACTCTATTTATATCCATTAAAAGACACAGGCATACCTTGGAGATATTATGGATTTGGTTTCAGACAACCATAATAAAGGCGATATCTCAAAGTGAATCACAGGAAATTTTTGGTTTCCCAGTACACAAAAAGCTATATTTATTAAGTGTGTAATAGCATTATGTTTTAAAAAAGCATAGTGTATACACAGATTTAAAAACATTTTGCTGAAAAATGCTAACCATCATCTGATAACTTGAGATTAGAACAAATCTTCAATTCGTTAAACAAACAAACCAGTATCTGCCAATTTCAACAAAGTGCAGTAAAATGAAATATGCCTATGTGTGTTTATGTGTAATATACACACATACATAGAGGGAGAGAGTGTGCGTGTAGTCTTCCCATTGTTTATCTTGGTTTTAGAATACTCACAATATATATTTTGGACATAAGTACTTTATATTTAATGTCTGTCTTACTGATTAGTAAAGGCATTAAACAAAGAAATATGACTTTACATGTTGTATATTCATATTCTAAATCATATTTCTCCATTTTAGAATATTAATGGTGATCTTTTGTCAGTCCATATGATCCTAAAATTAGTTGTTCTTTCTCTCACTACCCTGTTAAGGTGCAGTTAGTGTTTTTTCTTACAATTTTTCTCCTTTCCTCCCTTCCCATTGCCAACTAAAGCAGAGTACATATATTTTGGTTGATCTAGGAGAAGGCAATGGCAACCCACTTCAGTACTCTTGCCTGGAAAATCCCATGGATGGAGGAGCCTGGTAGGCTGCAGTTCACGGGGTCTCACAGAATCGGACACGACTGAAGCGACTTAGCAGCAGAGAATGACAGAACCTTACTTTTCAAGCAAGACTGAAGTTGCTAACTTACAAAGGTAGGTATTCCTATCTAAGCACTACTCAACTGTCTTATTCCACTATCATCTTGCTTCCTCTTTAAAGAGGAGTTCAAGAAGAAAGGAAGTGTAGGCAGCTAAGAACAAAGCCCCATACAGGCAACCTTATTCCCAGTAGGTGTCAGTTTGGGGATCATCCAAGATCATGTTTGGCTGCTTTGGTAGAACAGTGTATAATGGAGGACTCTCTATTCTTGATGTGGGTGTCTGATTTTTATCTGAAGATGGGGTTTTATTTACTTATTTTTGGCTGTGCTGGGTCTTCATTGATACACAGGCTTTTATCTAGTCGCAGAGTATAGGCTTCTCATTGAGTTACAGAACACTTTGTTGCAGAGCACGAGCTCTAGGGCACATGGGCTTCAATAGTTGTGACAACTGGACTCAGCAGTTGTAGCTCCTGGGCTCTAGAGCACGGGTTCAGTAGTTGCAATGTGTAGGCTTAGTTGCTCCATGGCATGTAGAATTTTCCAAGATCAAGGATAGAACTCGTGTCTCCTGTATTGGCAGGCAGATTCTTCACCACAGAGTTACCATGGAAGCCCTGAGAATAGTATTTTAAATAATGAAGGCTATCAACTACATATGTGTTCTCTGTGTCTCACTATATCCTCTCACTCCTTATGATTTCTCGTATGCTGGCCTGATATCCTACTGCCAGCAGTTGAGTCTTATCACTGGAGGATTTTTCTCTAAATCCTAAGGCCCATTCCATTTATTTGTGCTGTCAATCCAAAACTGATGGATTTTGATGCCCCTGGGGTAACCACTAGATAATGACTTTGAGGAATATGATAAATATTCCTGGTTTCTCAGAGTGCAGTTGAGAAGACTCTGAGGGATTTGTTCTAAATGATTATCACTATCCTCTGGAACTAGCCCCCATTACCCACAGTGGTAACTGGCATGATAAATCCTGGTTATTGCTTTAGTTTCAGTTATTGTCTCATTATCACTCCTGACATTTATGTTGATCACAATCAATGGAATGATTACCTGCCATCACTTCAGTATGTTTATTTTCAGAAAAATTCATTTATAATTTTAATATTAAGAACAATAGTGAAGCAAGATATAAGGAGGATATAGTAAGTCACATTATAACAGCATTCTGATAGAATTTGATTGCAAAATGAATATGTACCAAGCAAAATCCACCATTCCAACACTGGAATTTTGGATGTTTTGAGAGTATGCAATGGCTCTAATCAACATGTATACCTGTGGTGGATTCATGTTGATGTATGACAAAGCCAATACAATAGTGTAAAGTAATTAACCTCCAATCAAAATAAATACATTCGTATTAAATTTTTTTAAATAGAAATAAAAAAATAAAAAGTAATAAATCAATCACACAAAAAAAGAAAAATAGCTGTACAGATCATAAGACCAATAAAGGAACATTATGAACAAAGTTTCATTGTTAAATACAGCCAATTAGTCACCTACAGAGTAGATCCTTGTTAGTTATCTTATATTTAGTAGTGTATGTGTGTTAATCCCAAATTCCTGACTTATCCCTCCTTCCATATTTCTCCTTCGATATGCATGCTTTTGTTTTCAATATCTGTAAATATGTTTCTTAGTTATTTTGTATCATTTTAGAAAATGAGATTCAACATTTGAGTGGTATCATAAACGTGTCTTTCTCTTATTTCACTTACCATGATAATCTCATGGTCTATCCAGGTTGCTGCAAATGGTATTTTGCATTCTTTTTATGGCTAAGTAATATTCTATATATAAATGCACTACATCATTTTTATCTATTCATCTATTGATGGACATTCAGTTTGCTTCCATATCTCAGCTATTATAGGCAGTGCTATTTTGAACACTGGGGTACATGGATCTTTTGTAATTATGATTTTCTCTAGATATATGTCCAGAGTGGAATTACTGGATTATATGCTAGTTCTATTCTTAAGGTTTTTTTTTTTTTAAGGAGTCTCCATACTGTTCTCCATAGTGACTGTACTCATTATTAATGTAGGAGCCTTCTTTATTTTATTATTTTTAGCATAAAATATATGATAAACATAAGAAAACAATGCTATATTTGATTTTTTTCAGAGGAACATGGTAATTTCTCAATTCATCTATATTATTGTTTTTCTTTCAATATTCAAAATTATAGCACACACATGTAGATGCACACACCATGCATGCATACATATATTGTGGACACATAGAATCAAAACCAAGATAAAATATAAAATTCAGCTTCAGAAGAAATTTACCACATACTTTTTGAAGTTGAGGCACAAATCTGTCATTTATCTAGTCAAAAAAAAAAAAAAAGGTATGGTAACATGAAAGATGAGAATGGTAGGAGCAGGTAGAAACAACTATTTATAATACCTTGATATTCATGCAAAGAACACATATATTGAAAGAAAAAGCTTCCTTTTTTCTTTGAATTTAATATTAAGTAAAAGATAGAGGAGAACAAGATGACAGAGGGGTAGATAGACATGGAGTTCATCTCTCTCCATGGACACATCAGGAATACACCTTAAAAAAAAAAAAAAAAGGTATGGTAACATGAAAGATGAGAATGGTAGGAGCAGGTAGAAACAACTATTTATAATACCTTGATATTCATGCAAAGAACACATATATTGAAAGAAAAAGCTTCCTTTTTTCCTTGAATTTAATATTAAGTAAAAGATAGAGGAGAACAAGATGACAGAGGGGTAGATAGACATGGAGTTCATCTCTCTCCATGGACACATCAGGAATACACCTTCAGATAGAGAAATGCATGCAGACCACCAGCTGAAAGCATATAGGAGTACCTAACCAGTGGAAAATAATATATAGAACCACACAAATTTAGGTAGGACAAAGGATCTAGGGGAGGAAACAGGAGTGTAGTAGGATGGGACTTACCCTCAGTGGGTGGGGGAACTGAAGCAGGAGTCTGACTCCCACCGAGGGGCAATTGTCTGAGTCAGAGGAGAAACATTTAAGGCTGAGAGTGAAACAGCTGATCTGTGGCATCCTGGAATGAGAATGGGATGAGAATCAGATAGTCCTTGCCACAGTCATATATAACAGTCATATATACCCTGGACAGGAATGCTGATCTGGAAGGCGTAGTGGCTGGGAGCTGGAGTTTAGGGATTGTGGAGCAGTCCCAGAGGAGGGCTGCTGTTGACTGCTGAGAGATGGACTGAGGGGGTGTGAGGGAGGAAATCATGGTGGGAAACGCTGGTGGAAGAAAGCCAGGCAGCCATGGAAGGAAGCTAGGTGATACTGCTGGGTCCCATGTAGGGGGTGGAGCCATCGCCATAACCTCTTTCTCCCCACACAAGCACCAGCAGCTGAACAATACAGAGGCTGGCCCATCAAACCTCTGACACAGTGAACCACGGAGTAGAACCCACCCAGGATTTTCCTTTCAGTGCCTGACTTCAGATCTACAGAGTAAGACCCCAGCCAGGTGGCCCCTCTATGTGACTAAACGTGTGGAACTATGGAGAAAGACTGGTCAAAGAGGCTATCTGATTGCCAGATATAAAAGGCTTGAAAAAAGACTCTGATAGGGCCATAACTCCTGAGGTGGAGGCAGTCTGTGTCCCTGCACACTTGGTGCTGCCAGGGTCCCCGCAAGCTAAGCAGCTGTGCCACCTTCACACTCAACTCTCAATGGGGCAGAGCTGCCATAGGCAATAAAAAATCTTGCATCTGTGCATTCAGGGTGGCTTCTGTCCTGTCGAACTCTTTGAGACCCTGTAGACAGTGGCCTGCCAGGATTCTCTGTCAGGGAGGGAGGTTCTCCAGGCAAGAATATTGGAGCATATGGGCCAATACTTATTTCCATATACTTCTAGAGCACTATATTTCCTGCCCCCCTAGCAGCCAACACCCCTGAGTACCTGGTGCTGCCAGAACCTCTGTGATCCAAGCAGCTGAACCACCTCCACACTTGGCATTCACAGGGGCAAACCCCAGTCCTCCAAGACAGCTTCAGGAGCTAAACTCCAGTGGATAACCCACATGTAAAAGTGAAAATAAAACCATAATTGAAGCCCAGGGCAGTGTGGCTGAGGAAAAAGACCCAAAACATTCCTACCAGCTGTACAAGCTGCAGATTAAATCCACAGGATCAGCTAAGCAGACTCTGTGTCTACGGAATATATAAAAGGCCATTTAGAGCGCCCACAAAAGAAAATGCACTATTTCTGATAGCTGGATAACTAGATAGCTGGACATTGGAGGCAAGAACACATAGGAGTAGGACCAGATTAGAATCTAAGCTGACTTAACATCAGGGTCCAGAAAACAGTGTTGTGTTGGAGGGCATCCTAGGGAGATAAGGTGGACTGTGACTCCCAGGGAAGAAAAGGACTCTGATAGCAGTGACTCAAGAAAAACATCTATTATTCTTTTTGTTTGACTTACTAGGTAGATACTTTTGGATTTTTTTTTCTATTTTTTTTTTTTCTCCTCCACTGTTGCATTTGTTGTTAATATTGGCACTAAGAAATCTGATTAAGTTTTGATTTTTTTT
>SJXQ01004406.1:0-63923 GCA_006408695.1 Aepyceros melampus | reverse complement strand
GTCCCACTCTTTGCGACCCCATGAATCGCAGCACGCCAGGCCTCCCTGTCCATCACCAACTCCCGGAGTTCACTCAAACTCGCGTCCATTAAGTCAGTGATGCCATCCAGCCATCTCATCCTCTGTCGTTCCCTTCTCCTCCTGCCCCCAATCCCTCCCAGCATCAGGGTCTTTTCCAATGAGTCAACTCTTCGCATGAGGTGGCCAAAGTACTGGAGCTTCAGCTTCAGCATCATTCCCTCCAAAAAAATCCCAGGGCTGACCTGCTTAGCTCACATTTAAACCCTTGTTGTGGCTCTCGATCCCTGGGTTGGGAAGATTTCCTGGAGGAGGAAAACCCCTCCAGTGTTCTTGCCTGGAGAATCCCATGGGCAGAAGGGCCTGGCAGGTTATAGTCCAAAGGGCCACAAACAGTTAGACGTGACTGAGCGGCTGAACGACTGTGCACCACGCATGTGGCTCCTCAGAGGCTGCAGCCTAGGCCATGCACACAGTCATGGGGTTGATGGCTATACCACCAGGATTCTCTTGAACGTCTCCATCTCTTGCTGTTCGTTCTTGTTCAGTCGCTCAGCTGTGTCCGACTCTTTGTGGCCCCATGGACTGCAGCACTCCAGGCTTCCCTGTCCTTCACTATGTCCCAGAGTTTGCTCAAACTCATGTCCATTGAGTCAGTGATGCCACCAAACATCTCATCTTCTGTCACCCCTTTCTCCTCCTGCCCTCAATCTTTCCCACCATCAGGGTCTTCTACAATGAATTGGCTCTTTGCCTCAGATGGCCCAAGTCCTGGAGCTTCAGCGTCAGTCCTTCCAATGAATATTCAGAGTTGATTTCCAATAGGATTGACTGTTTTGATCTCCTTGCAGTCTGAGAGCCTCTCCAGCATCACAGTTTGAAAGCATCAATTCTTCATTGTCTACCTCTGATTGTATCAGCGGTACCTTTGAGGCTGTGCTAATAGCTGACAAATAGCTCTATTGTTTTCAGTAATAACCTGGGGC
Source organism: Aepyceros melampus (assembly GCA_006408695.1). Classification (NCBI taxonomy): domain Eukaryota; kingdom Metazoa; phylum Chordata; class Mammalia; order Artiodactyla; family Bovidae; genus Aepyceros; species Aepyceros melampus. Next base: position 62,919 of record SJXQ01004406.1, on the reverse strand, counting down.
ATAAATTTACTAATAGTCTGATATCTTTTGTAGGGATATTTTTCAAAGTCAGTATTGAGTTTTGTCCTGACCTAGGGAGGCCTTTTTATTTTTTCTTCTTACTCTGGTAAATTAGCCTGACTTTGGTTTAGCCTGCTGTTTTGATAGGATTACCCATCTCCTCTTAATTGTTGTTTAGTCACTGAGTTGTATCTGACTCCTTTGTGATCTCCCTGGACTGTAACCCCCGTTGTCCATCTCGGCTTTGAATCCACAGGAGTGAGTGAGATTTCACCTTATCATTTAAGTTTTTCACATATGTTTTAATTGTTTGCATGCTCAGCCCTGTCCAACTCTTTGAGACTCTGTGGACTGTAATGCTCCGGGCCCCTCTGTCCTTAGGATTTCCCAGGCAAGAATATTGGAGTGGGTTACCATTCCCTCCTCCAGGGGATCTTCCCAACCCAGGAATTGAACTCACATCTTCTGCATCTCCTGTATTGGCAGGCGGATTCTTTACCACTGTACCACCTGGGACAACATTCTTGTATTAGAATCTTGCAAGTCATCCAGTTTTAATGTGTCTGACTTAAGCTAACACAGTGACTAAAGACTCAGGAGAAAGATTCTAGCCTATTCTTGGGAAGTGAGAAAGCCAACTTGACTGGAATAAGAAGGTAGAGCTTGAATAAGTGAGAAATAAGACAGAAAACAGAATGAGGCCATGATCAGCAATGTTGCAATATCTGAAACTAGGTTTATCTTAAATCAGGAAAAATGAAACCATTGGAAACTTCTGAACAGAAATTGATAGTATTCATATAATAAAGAGTGGCTGTAGTATGCTGGCTGGATTGTATCAGGAAACATGGTGTACAACATGTAAAGTGAGATACACAATCATTATGCAGTGGAAATGACAAGTATATAAAAGTAGATCTTGGGAATGAATCAGATACAGGAAAGAATAAGATGAACCAAAGATGACTCTGAAGTCTGAAGTCTAGGTGACTGGAAAAAGGATGATGTTATTAAAAGATGACATTTGCGGGGAGGGCAGAGAGATGGTATTCAAAAGACAAGGAACCGATCCCCACATTACCAGTGCAGGAATTAGCTCCAGGTGGCCTCCCAGGGGGCGCAGTGGTAAAGAATCTGCTTGCCAGTGCAGGAGATGCAGGTTCGACCCCTGTGTCAGCAAGGTCCCCTGGAGAAGAAAACGGCAACCCACTCCACTATTTTTGCCTGGAAAATTCCATGGACAGAGGAGTCTGGCGGGCTACAGTCCATGGAGTTGCACAGAGTCAGATAGGATTGAGTTGCTCACATGCATGTGGGTTTGATTTCAGCTTTAAAAGATAAATTTTCCTTCCTATGATAAAGCAAAATCTAAACTTACGAATCCACATAGAGACCAGCAGACGGCTCAGTGTGCGATATTCAAAGAGTCTGATTCCAGGGAGCACTGGGAAGAGATAACTGGGAAGTTATCCCTGGGAACAAGATAAAAAAATAATATCTGTGACTCAACTCAATGTAACAGGTCAGACAGATTGGTTGTTAGAGTCAGGGGAATGTTACTTGCACTGGATTTGGAAAATACAGCTATCCAAAGTGAAAGAAATACTGACAATGAGAGCTTTTCTAGCAGAAGCCATACCACAAACGGGTAAAGGCAAGAGGAATCATTCTACAGGGCAATTTATTTACTGAGTGGTTTACAGAACAGTCTAAGGCTAATTCAGTTCAATTCGGTTGCTCAGTCATGTCCTACTCTTTGCGACCCCATGGACCGAAGCACCTCAGTCCTCACTGTCCATCTCCAACTCCCGGAGTTTACTCAAATTCTGTGATGCCATCCAGCCATCTCATCTGTCGTCCCCGCTAATTACGTAAGTGAAATCAGTAAGCTGGGGAAGGACATGGTGTTTGGCTTCAAAGATCACAGACGTATGTGGTGTCGTGGCTCCAATTCTTGCCACTGGTTGGCAGCCATCTGCCTTTGATGCCGATGGCTCAGTGGCTAAAGAATCCTCCTGCAGTGCAGGAGACGGAGTCCTGGATTCAGTCCCTGGGTCGGGAAGATCCCCTGGAGAAGTAAATGGCAACCCACTCCAGTATTATTGCCTGGAAAATCCCATGGACGAGGAGCCTGGCAGGTGACAGTCTGTGGGGTCATGGAGTTGGACATGACTGAGTAGAGAGAGAGAGTGAGAGAGAGAGAGAGAGCAAGAGAGAGAGAGCGAGCGAGAGAGAGAAGGTATTTGGTGCAGAGTGTGGGAACCAAGCCATTGTGAGCAGACCACTGAATCTGATGTCAGAGGTACAAGCTTTAATAATAACTGAGGTTACTTGTGCAGTTATTAATATTATTGCTGAGAATGTGAAATTTGGCTTGAGATTGGAGCAGAAGAGAAGACACAGATGGAGGGCTTTTTTTTTTTTTTTTTTTTTTAACTCAGGTGGATTGCCATTTCGTCCTCCAGGGGATCTTCCTGACCCAGGGATCCAACCCACGTCTCTTGTGTCTCCTGCATTGTCAAGCATATTCTTTATCACTGCACCTCCTGGGAAGCCCAAAATACTTCAAATAAAAAAAATATACTAATGCCTAGCTATAAAGAGAAGCACCAAGGTCACAGAACAAGCTAGCTTCCATATTACTGCAAGCATAAACTCACCCAGTAGTCAAATATTCACTCATTTTTGACAAAATATGTATCAACAAATAATAGTTTTCATCTTTATACCATCAATGATAGTAAGTAACTTAGCTATATTAATGTATTTATAAACTCACTATAAAATGTAAAGGAGCAGCACCTCTCAACATCATATTATAGCATATAATAAGGGAAATTTTAGGAGGATGCATGGGCAGCTATTTATTCAGTTCTTGATATTCCATTAAATTATTCAAGTCACAAAAGCTCTAACGAGTGCTTCCCAGAAGAGAAGGAAAAAATAAGAAAACCTAACTGAAGGTTTGTTTCATTTTAAAAATAATATGCTTTATATTATTTTAAGTTTATTGATAAACATCTGAATTGAGTCTTTTCTTTAACCTTAGAGAAGAGTAGAAATTCCCTTGGGAAATTTTCTCAGCTTTCCTCAAGCCTGGAAAACTTGGTTTTATATAGATTAATAACCTTAGAATTTTATCCTCAAAGTAATATTTAATAGCCTGATGGATGGTGGTATAGAGGAAGTGATTTCTGTGAAACACTTTTATTTATTTGTTTTTAGCAAAAGAGACTTCATATAATTGTAGTTTCCCCTCTGCAATGTAGTTCCTATTATTCTCTGAGTTTATCATGAAGAATAATGATGCTTTGATTAAAAAAGGAACATCACCACTGCTGCATTAGACCTCACCAAGGGCAGGCCAGCACATCTTTCTCTTACTCTTTTCCCCATAAACATGACAGAGAGAAATGGTAAAATACATCAGATTATGACAATTGTGCAAGGACTGCAGTATGTCTTCGGTTCCTCATGAAACATTCACAAAACGTTTCTGACCATCGCCAGGCGTATATTCATTCATCCTCAGTTTTCCTCCTTTATAAAAAAGGTAAAAATATGCTACAAGAGGCAAAGTCTATCAGCCTTTAGCCCATCAGCCCAGCGTTATTAATCCATTAGCATGACTCGAAGATCTAAGTAGAAAGAGCAACATAAAAAATTCAATATGTGCTATACTTCCTTCTCATGCTTTTCCATTGCGATCACAGCTCTGGCTCAGTTTCTTATGGTGCCTAAGCCGACTGATTGCAGCGTTCTTCTCGATCTGCCTGTTTCTTGTGTCTTGTGTTTCATTCCATTCTTCACATGCTCCAGGAGTGCTTTGGATCTGTGGTGCGTTTTGTCACTGCCCAGGCTTCCAGGCGTTCTCAGTTGTTGACTTTCTCTACCCAACAGGGTCTATCCTCTGTTCCCCATTCTGCTTTCAATCTCCTTAGATTTTTAAGTCCATCTGGGTTTTGCCTTTTCCGTCATCCTGTTATTCTGAGATTTATGCTATTTCCTGTCCAAATTATGTCATTGTGATTTGTTGAGAACTTTTCATTGAGAAAACTTGAAAGTTTTCAGTGGGTTCAAGATAATTCATCTTGCAGAAGTATTTATATGAATCTGTTCTAAAACACTGAAATTTCTCATCTCTCTTTCATCTTTAGTGATATTTCTTTCACAGTATTTCCAATGAGACAATTTCTGGTACTTTCAAGGGCTGAGATTTTATATACCTCTAATCACTTTAAACATAGAAAAGGCAATTTGATGCACAATGTATCATCAGAGTATTCTTGAACACTGGAAATGTTTCTGGGCAAAGTGAAGCACATGGTTTCCTAAACTGATATTGATCTTCCTTTCAAGGTTATTTTAATGTAAAGGACTGTGAATATCTTCCATATATGGGTTTCTGCATATGACCACGAGAAGTTATGTAAGTGCTGACTTAGTTATATAGGCCTGTTGTTTACTACCTACATTTGTAAATTGTCCATGCTGCTGCTGCTGCTGCTAAGTCACTTCAGTCGTGTCCAACTCTGTGCGACCCCATAGACAGCAGCCCAACAGGTTCCCCCATCCCTGAGATTCTCCAGGCAAGAACACTAGAGTGGGTTGCCATTTCCTTTTCCAATGCATGAAAGCGAAAAGTGAAAGTGAAGTCGCTCAGTTGTATCGGACTCTTTGCAACCCCATGGACTGCAGCCTACTGGGCTCCTCCATCCATGGGATTTTCTAAGCAAGAGTACTGGAGTGGGGTGCTATCGCCTTCTCCGATAGGGGATAGTTTTCTCCTGGCCTTTGTGGAGAAAACGATAGTGTGATATAAATCCAATGATATAATTTTCATTCTGACTTTAGATAAAGTAGGTATACAAACCCAAGTCTGAGCAGAAACTGGCTTTTCTACTCACTTTACTCATTTTTCTTATTGAAGCAAAAATTTGAAAGCCACATAGGCACATTCATTCAACAAAACAGAATTTGCTGTTGAAAGCTATTCTGTCCCAGAGCATATACTAGGCTAGATGGTATCTGTACACAGCCCTTTATTCAAGCTCTTAGGACCAGATATGCTTCTGAATGCAGAATTTTCCAAGTTTTAAGAAGGTAAAACAATGCGTGCATCTTCTCTTTCAAAATACTCCCAGGGGAACCCTAAACAGTATCCTATAATCAAACACATTAATGTGTCGGTGATGAAAATCATGACTATTCACTTAGGAATAACAAAGTTTATAAATGGTCTCACATCAACACAAAGTTTTGCAGCCAAATAAGTTATAGAGACAATTTTTATCTTTTTACAGCTTTGGAGGTTTCAGAATTGTGAAGGCCTGCAGAGCTGTGGTGTTTAATGAAATCTAGAATGCAGTTTCTACCCTCAAGGAACCGACAAGAGTTAAAATTTAGTTAGTTCACACTGGTAGGCTTATACTGGAATTGATATATTGAAAAGTTTCTTTCCCTAGTTATTAAGTGGCCATTGTTCCAAGCCTTTCAAGGACTCCTCTCTCCAGACCACCCATTTCCTAGACCTGGTACCTTCCTGCACCTACTGACACCCACCAACTGAAGGGGAAACTCCTGGCTCCACAGGGAGTCTCAGTGGTTGGTGGGTGACTGAGCCGTAACACTTGTTCACAGTTTGAATGTCACTCCTGATATCATAGAACAGTGAATTTCTTCCAGGATTTTCACAGAATGAGGAGAGGTTGGAGATTGATGGAGCTCCACTTTCTTTCATTTTTAACTTTTATAGATCAGAGGCTTAGATAAGTAGAAAGTCAATGAAATTATCTATGACCTTAAGTTTCTACTGCTCCAAGAAGGACAACGGTCCCCAAGAGGGCAGCCCGGGAAAGAGCGACCCTTGGAAAGAGTATTCGCGTGATCCCTTATCACTGGCTTTTGTAGTTATAGTCAATGTCATTTACCCCAGACATAGGAAATTCCATATACAGTTTTTTTCAACACATGTTAATTTTCAACATGGCATAACTGAAAGAGAACACGATGAAAGACTGGTTGTTGAGAACTTCTCCTTTTTAGAAATAATGCCACTGGAACGTAGCTTTTATTTTTCACCTTTAAAACAAGTATATTAATTCCTATTTGATGCCGGCCCGTTTGTGAAAATTGAGATGTCATATATTGCAAAGCTGATATAAGACATTACTACTTGATATTTATGAGATTAAAAAGTGACTCAGAGATTCCTGTTGGTATATATTTTCCATTAAATTTGATCAGCACTGATGGTATACTTATAAATGAAATGCACTGATTTGTCCCCACTCTGCCCAGCTGGCCAAAGGTCAGTGATGTGAGTGGATACTAATTTGGGCTTTCATCAAAAAATTGCTCCCTATTCTAATTTAGTGTGAGAGGCAGTGAGACATAGTAGTTAAGAGAGGGCTTCTGGAATATGACTCTGCGTGTGTTAGTTGCTCAGTCATGTCCGACTCTTTGTGAACCTATGGACTGTAGTCCGCCGGGCTCCTCTGACCTTGAAATTCTCCAGGCAAGAATACTGGAGTGAGTGGCCATGCCCTTCTCCAGAGGATCTTCCTGACCCAGGGATCAAACCCAAGTCTCCTGCATTGCAGGCAGATTCTTTACCATCTGAGACACCAGGGAATATTACTGCATTATTTTAAATTCCAATTCTGGCACTTAGTAGCTAGAGCAAGTTTACTTAATCTCTTTGTTCTTTAATTTCCTTATTGGTAAAATAAGGATAATGATTGTACCTATGTCATTCCCAGGTAGCGCTAGTGGTAAAGAATATGCCTGCTAATGCAGGAGATGCAAATATACTGAGTGACTGAACACACAATCACACCTCTCATAATGTTGTGCTGCGCTGTGCTTAGTCACTCAGTCATGTCCGATGCTTTGCGACGACATGGACTGTAGCCCTCCAGGCTCCTCTGTCCATAGGGATTCTCCAGGCAAGAATACTAGAGTAGGTTGCATGCCCTCCTCCAGCGGATCTTCCCAACCCAGGGATCAAACCCAGGTCTCCCATACTGCAGGTGGATTCTTTACCTTTTGAGCTACTTCCTCAAGGAATTGCCATAATATTGTTATAATTATTCAAAGGTTTAATGAGAGCAAAAGTTCAGCATATTTCCTAGCAGAGATTAAGCTTTTCCAAGCGTTGACTGTTACTGGAAGGATGCCTCCCCCCAGAGAGAGCCCTGGCTACAAGCTGCTACTTCTCAGTTACTGTGGTGGCGTGAACTGGACTGGTCAGTCTGCTGCCTTAGAGACTGACGTGTAGTCAGTTTCTCCAGGGCCCTGCCATCAAGGCAACTCTTTCTATCCAAAAGACACTGACATGCACGGGAACTTAAGCTCAGCCTGTCATCATCTGCTCAGATGTAGTGTGTTTGCTGAGATCAGCTTGGAAAGCCTGTCTGTGTACATAACCTGCAGCCATACAGCTTGACCACAATTTGTCTGACTCCTTGTCATGGTTCATCTTCTGTGTTCAGTTCTGGCCTTGGGGCTTATACCACTCAGAAATGTCCTGAAGGGCTTTGCCAAGACTATTTGATGACAATCACCTGGCTTACTGCAGCAAGAGCACTTTGTGGAGTTGGGGGCACCTGATTGAAATTCACTTACTCCATCCCCAAGAAGTAATATTTTCAGTTTATTTCACACAGACACTTTTTCAAATTCAGGGTGAATGTCTGTTTCCATAGCACAGGTAATTTATTCCAGTTACTTAAGATTGGACTCTAAATCCATGTGCCACTGGTAATTTAGGATGGATATAAGGAAGAATTTCCTGAGAGCCTTATGGGTTATTAAACACTGAAATGGGCTACAGAAGAAAATTGAAAGACCCTCTTCCTTCAAAGGTCCTTAAAAATGGAATCAATGAACATTATCCCACGTGGGCTAAGGTGGACCCATATGAAGGCAAGGATATGGAATAGATAACTTCTCAAGGTCCTTTACAGGGCCGACATTCTATGATTCATGCTTTAAAATCAATGATCTGTGTTGAGAAAAATTATATCTCATCAGTATGGGAAGAAAGCCAACATAAAATATTCTAGAGGCAGTGATAAGCATTTATCGTGAACTAAACCAACACTGCAGACTTAGAAGATATTTACCAAGTTTGACTGATTGCGAATGTGGCAGTGATACTACAGTCTTGGGGGAAAAACTACAACTTTTAATATAACCCTTAAAACTCATGCAGTGAGAATGGAGAAACCCTTTCAAAAATATATTTATTTGCTGCCTTAGAGACTGACGTGTAGTCAGTTTCTCCAGGGCCCTGCCATCAAGGCAACTCTTTCTATCCAAAAGACACTGACATGCACGGGAACTTAAGCTCAGCCTGTCATCATCTGCTCAGATGTAGTGTGTTTGCTGAGATCAGCTTGGAAAGCCTGTCTGTGTACATAACCTGTCAGCCATACAGCTTGACCACAATTTGTCTGACTCCTTGTCATGGTTCATCTTCTGTGTTCAGTTCTGGCCTTGGGGCTTATACCACTCAGAAATGTCCTGAAGGGCTTTGCCAAGACTATTTGATGACAATCACCTGGCTTACTGCAGCAAGAGCACTTTGTGGAGTTGGGGGCACCTGATTGAAATTCACTTACTCCATCCCCAAGAAGTAATATTTTCAGTTTATTTCACACAGACACTTTTTCAAATTCAGGGTGAATGTCTGTTTCCATAGCACAGGTAATTTATTCCAGTTACTTAAGATTGGACTCTAAATCCATGTGCCACTGGTAATTTAGGATGGATATAAGGAAGAATTTCCTGAGAGCCTTATGGGTTATTAAACACTGAAATGGGCTACAGAAGAAAATTGAAAGACCCTCTTCCTTCAAAGGTCCTTAAAAATGGAATCAATGAACATTATCCCACGTGGGCTAAGGTGGACCCATATGAAGGCAAGGATATGGAATAGATAACTTCTCAAGGTCCTTTACAGGGCCGACATTCTATGATTCATGCTTTAAAATCAATGATCTGTGTTGAGAAAAATTATATCTCATCAGTATGGGAAGAAAGCCAACATAAAATATTCTAGAGGCAGTGATAAGCATTTATCGTGAACTAAACCAACACTGCAGACTTAGAAGATATTTACCAAGTTTGACTGATTGCGAATGTGGCAGTGATACTACAGTCTTGGGGGAAAAACTACAACTTTTAATATAACCCTTAAAACTCATGCAGTGAGAATGGAGAAACCCTTTCAAAAATATATTTATTTGCTGCCTTAGAGACTGACGTGTAGTCAGTTTCTCCAGGGCCCTGCCATCAAGGCAACTCTTTCTATCCAAAAGACACTGACATGCACGGGAACTTAAGCTCAGCCTGTCATCATCTGCTCAGATGTAGTGTGTTTGCTGAGATCAGCTTGGAAAGCCTGTCTGTGTACATAACCTGTATATGGTATATCCCCAAGGAGAGTGGTATAGCCCCAAGGAGAGAGATTAGAAACCCTCCAAAATGCTGTCCCTGCATTCATATTATAAAAGAAACTAAAGATATAAATGGCTCTCAAAAATTGTTCCATGCCATTTTTATTTTTTTTTTCCATGCCATTTTTAAATGGCATGCAGCCTATTTATTTTTCTATACTCACAGGTTATTTAGGCAGTTCTTCATTTAGCTTGGCTGCACCTCAAATTTTTATGCTTTGGAAAATAAAAATGCATTTTTCTTGATGAACAACGTTGATATATTTGTTTGCCTGTTTAGCCTCCAAAACATATTTAGCCCCCTATGGTTATGCTGCTTTAATATTAACAACAAAAAGTGAATGAATGGGAAATAGGTGCTTTTCATTCCATTTCTTCATCTTGGATATTTGAATTGAAGGAGATAGGACATTTTGGAGAAACACTACAAAGAACTTCTGGGCATTTTTAAAGGCTTTGGTACTTGCTATGACACTGAGTATCATTTGTAATTTCATTAATGTTTTTGACATTTTTTTCCTATGGATAAGTATGTCGTTATCACTAAATTTTCATTTAACTTTGATGGCATTCCTGTTTCTATTTATTTATTAGGCAATTATGTTTCAGACACTGTGCTAGCTACTGGCATATAATATTAATAGCAATAGAAAGATGTTCTGTTTTTATGCATCTTACAATCCACTAAAAGAGATACAGTGATGAGAAAAGGGAATTCTAGTTACTTAGGACCAGAAAGCTTGGCAACACTTAAGAGCTGCAGGTAGAAGATAAGAAATGTAGCTAATTAAGGAACTAATGGGATTTCCAGGCAGAACTCTGAAACATTGACTATCCTAGCTATGATAAAATAGTCTTGCTTGTTAGAAAATTTTAAAAGAGAAGTGGAAGTTGATCAGTTTTCAAGCAGAATTTAGGGAACATATAAAGTACCCAGGACAGTCTTTCTAGCCAGGAAGAGATTCTCAAGTCAGAAATGACCATACGGCATAAGTTAAACCCCAGGGAGTAAGACTAGGTCTCTGGGCAAAGTTGAAGTCAGGATAAGGCTGTATGACCCTTTTTTTAAATACTTCATAAAGATGTAAGAGAATGCCTTATAGGTCCTCTTTGTTAGGAAATAGTATTTTTAAGACTTTAAGAAATTAAAACAATTTTTTTCTAAGACCTCACAAATTGCCCAAGGTAGGTAACTGGTTGCCTTGGGGAGTAATACGAGTATGGCTTTGGTCTAGTCAAGTGAAATATAGTTCGGATGTATTAGACAGCTATAAAACTTCAGGAGATTTGGCTGGGTGAAAGACTGTTAATTAAAACGGACAGAGACAGTAAAAAGTGAAAAAAAAGAAAAAGGGTAGCCATTTAATGAAAGTAAAGGCTTAGAAGAAGGCAATACAGTCAGATAAAGTAATGCAAAATGAATATTATTCAAAAGACTAGGTTATATAGGAAAAGCAAAAAGGGTAAAAAAAGTGAATGATTCAACAATAATATTGCAGATTTAGTACCATGATACAGTGGCATATGTCCTCATAACAGAAAGCCAGTGAACACAGCACAAAATACTTTTCCTTTATATATGTGCAAAAAGACTTTATATTCTAATTTTTTAATTAAGATTTCCCATTTTTGGAAAGTGAAAATTATCCAATGTGTGTGTGTTTGTGTGTGTGTGCTCAGTCATGTCTGACTCTTGGCGACCCCATGGACTGTACCCTTCCAGGCTCCTCTGTCCATGGAATTTTCTAGGCAAAAATACTGGAGTAGGTTGCCATTTCCTTCTCCAGGAAAATGATAAAAAGGAACAATGACTCAAATTCATGAAAACGTGAAAAGTGAAAGTGTCTGACTCATTGCGACCCCACGGACGATATCCAATCATGCTCCTCTGTCCACGGGATTTTCCAGGCAAGAATACCAGAATGAGTTGGCATTCCCTTCTCCAGGGGATCTTCCCCACCCAGGGATCAAACCCAGACGTCCTGCATTACAGGCACATTCCTTACCTCTTGAGCTACCAGGAAGGCCCGTGAAGGGTGGATCCAAATACCACTGAGACTATTTTCCAGGAATTAGGGAAGAGCTCTAACCAAGAAACCGGCAACACCTACCTGTCCAGTTGCAGAGTCGCTATGAATCAACTATGTGCCTAGAATTTTCCCACACTTAAGGTGAGTATCTATTGTGCTGCCCTAATCCTGTCTCAGGGGGTATATTCCTGATCTTTTAAATTAGCATCAGTGGATGCCAAGGTGTGCGGGACTCAAGGGCCACAAGTGTGAGTGCACAGTGCTCAGTGTTGTGTGACCAGTGGAAAGGAAAAGAGAACTCTATATTCTGCAGAAAAATTACATCTCAACTAGGTTTTAGATCTTAGCTGTGCTGAAGCATGGCTGGGCTGAGGATGTGGGGCAGGGAAACATGAGAAGCCGAGCCAGACTTGGACTTGCAGGCGAGACGATAGATGGAGGTAGGTTCAAGGAGCCAGAAAAGCAGTGTTGCCTGTAAAAAAACATGCTTTTGGTTTGGCTTCTAGTCCAGGTTCATCTTTCCTTGTATACTAGGGAACTCGTTAACTGATGTAACTATAGCCATCTCTGTCTGAACTTTTAAAAATGTCTCCATTCATGTGTCTTTGAACTCATTAAAAAGATGCTCTGCCTCATTTCTCTGGGGGCATTACTAATACATTCCTGAAGACCTTGGTCATGGAGTATCTCTTAACCCAGTGAAAATTACAAGGGTGCTATGGAAAACGGGGTTATAATTTTATAAGATCCCTCAATGAGCCTAAATAGAGTCAAGTAGATAAAACATTGGCGTGCATAATGCAAGTACAAAGAGTATATAAAAATGTTCACCAAGAACAAGAACATTTTCATTTCCCTTGAAATAGATTGATTCTTCTTTGGCCATCAGTTCAGTTCAGTTCAGTTCAGTCGCTCAGTCGTGTCCGACTCTTTGCGACCCCATGAATCACAGCACGTCAGGCCTCCCTGTCCATCACTAACCCCAAGAATTCACTCAGACTCACATCCATCGAGTCAGTGATGCTATCCAGCCAGTCCCCTTGGCCATAGTAACAAGTAATTCACACCTGGCATTGAAAAAATCCCAGTTGATCAGTGAAGACTCTGAGTCAGCAATCACACTTCTGTAAGCCAGGCATTTTGTGACGGCCCCCTACTCCTGAAAATACTAGCCACATCTACACTCCAATAACCAACCCTTCTCAGCTAGAGATCAATGTCTCCCTAAAAGGTCCTCTTCTATACGTTATCAATCTAGGATTCAGTCCCAAGCTTCTACAAATCCTATGTGAGATCAACAGTTGATTTACTCAGAGATTGCATTTTCCAAATGCAATTTTTCTTTGTCTAATAAGCAACAAGCTCACTTTTCTGTTTTAGATTTAGAGTGATGATTTTTCTCTTTGACATCATTGGTAAAACTCAAGCAGTATCTTTGTTCCCTATGTTTCCCCTGGAGTCACAAGCCATCAGAAAATGAGCAACCCATGGAAACAGCCTTCCAAGTCTAGAGTCACTAATCATAAGCCTTTGATTATGCCCTTGCCAAGTGCTGTGCTCTCATCTTGGAAAATAATTATGCCAGTTGTCTGGATAAATATGATACCATGGACAGAGGTTTCTTTGTAAAAACAAGAGACTAGACAATTTTGGCAGGAGGGCTACAAAAGGCATAGCATGCCATCTCTCCTTCTGAGTGTCAGAATCAAAACAGGGAAAATGTGAAATGTTACTGAGCCTGTGAGGCAGGTGATAATATGCCACACCCCTATCTTCTGTTCCTTAGAACCAAAATAGCCAGACCTCTTATTTCTACTATCTATCCAAATATATTTTTTCCTATATAGCCAGAGAAGAAAGAGCCAAAAGTTCTAAAGAATGGGGATTTATGTTTTTAAAATCTAAGCATCTCAGGAAAGAAGAATATTAAAGAAGAAAGATGAAGGTTATAAACTATTGTAATTATAACATTAGTCACTAGAAAGTATAGTCTGGGAGTCTTTCTAGTATAAAAATAACCTATCCTGTGCTTTAGAGACATTTGGAAAATGAAACTATGTAACTCTGACTTAATAGACATCACCCCTTACTGGATATGGCTGGCCTGAAACAGATTAACCTGTCTCATGTTTAACCAGTTCTTTAATTGGTTTAATTCAATCTCATGAGAACAAAACATTTTAATTTCCCTAGAAAAACATCAATTGCTTTCTGGCCACAGTAGCTAGTAACTAACTATCAGATCTGGTATTAAATTTCAGATCTGGAGAAGACAGCTTCTAGACTCCGTTTTGTTGTTGTTGTTTACTTATCTTTCTATTGAAGAATAATTGCTTTACAGAATTTTGTTATTTTCTGTCAAACCTCAACATGAATCAGCCATAGATATACATATATCCCCTCCCTTTCAAACCTCCCTCCCATCTCCCTCCCCATCCCACACCTCTAGGTTGATACAGACCCCCTGTTTGGGTTTCCGGAGCCATACAGCTAATTCCCATTGGCTATTTATTTTACATGTGGTAATGTAAGTTTCCATGTTACTCTTTCCATACACTTTACTCTCTCCTCCCCTCTCCTCATGTCCATAACTCTGTTCTCTATACCTGTTTCTCCATTGCTGCCCTGTAAATGAGTTCTTCAGTACCATTCTTCTAGATTCCATGTGTATGTGTTAGAATATAATACTTATCTTTCTCTTTCTGACTCACTTCACTCTGTATAATAGATTCTAGGTTCATCCACCTCTTCAGACTGACTCAAATGCATTCCTTTTTATGGCTGAGTAATATTCCATTGTGTATATGTACCACAACTTCCTTATCCATTCATCTGTTGATGGACATCTATGGATGTGAGAGTTGGACTGTGAAGAAGGCTGAGCACCGAAGAACTGATGCTTTTGAACTGTGGTGTTGGAGAAGACTCTTGAGAGTCCCTTGGACTGCAAGGAGATCCAACTAGTCCATTCTGAAGATCAGCCCTGGGATTTCTTTGGAAGGAATGATGCTAAAGCTGAAACTCCAGTACTTTGGCCACCTCATGTGAAGAGTTGACTCATTGGAAAAGACTCTGATGCTGGGAGGGATTGGGGGCAGGAGGAGAAGGGGATGACAGAGGATGAGATCGCTGGATGGCATCACTGACTCGATGGACGTGAGTCTGAGTGAACTCTGGGAGTTGGTGATGGACAGGGAGGCCTGGCATGCTGCGATTCATGGGGTCGCAAAGAGTCAGACACGACTGAGTGACTGAACTGAACTGAACTGAGGTTGCTTCTATGTTCTACCTGTTGTAAATAGTGCTGCAATGAACAATGGGATACATGTGTCTGTTTCAATTTTGGTTTCCTCAGAGTATATGCCTAGGAGTGGGATTGCTGGGTCATATTATGGTTTTATTACTAGTTTTTTAAGGAATCTGCATACTGTCTTCCATAGTGGCTGTGTCAATTTACATTCCCACCAATAGTGCAAGCATGTTCCCTTTTCTCCACGCCCTCTCCAGAGACTAGGAGACTTTTTGATGATGCCCATTCTGAATGGTGTGAGGTGATATCTCATTGTAGTTTTGATTTGCATTTCTCTAATAATGAGATGATGAGCATGTTTTCATGTGTTTTTGTTAGCCATCTGTATGTCCTCTTTGGTTGTTTGTTATTCTAGCATTGAGTTGTATGAGCTGCTAGTATATTTTGGAAATGAATCCTTTGCCAGTTGTTTCATTTGCTATTACTTTCTCCCATTCTGAGGGCTGTCTTTTCACCTTGCTTACAGTTCCTTTTGTTGTGCTTTTCCTTTGCTATGCTTTTTAAGTTTAATCAGGATCCACTTGTTTACTTTTGTTTTTATTTCCCTTACTCTAGGAGGTGGGTCATAGAGGATCTTGCTTTGATTTATGTCAACTGTTCTGTCTATGTTTTCCCCTAAGAGCTTTATAGTTTCTGGTCTTACATTTAGATCTTTAATCCATTTTGAGTTTATCTTTGTGTATGGTGTTAGGAGGTATTCTAATTTCATTCTTTTACATGTAGCTGTCCAGTTTTCCAAACACCATGTATTGAAGGGGCTGTCTTTGCCCCATTGTATATTCTTGCTTCCTTTGTCAAAAATAAGGTACCCATGGGTGCATGGGTTTATTTCTGGACTTTCTATCTCATTCCATTGGTGTATATTTCTATTTTTGTGCCAGTACCATATTGTCTTGATGACTGTAGCTTTCTAGTCTAATCTAAAGTCAGGAAGGTTGATTCCTTCAGCTCCATTCTTATTTCTCAAGACTGCTTTGGCTATTCAGGGTCGTTTGTGTTTCCATATGAGTTGTGAAACTTTTTGTTCTAGTTCTCTGAAAAATGCATTGGTAATTTGATAGGGATCGCATTGAATCTGTAGATTGCATTTGGTAGTATAGTCATTTTCACAATATTGATTCATCCTACCCAGGAATATGGAACATCTCTCCATCCGTTTCTGTCATCTTTGATTTTTTTCATTAGTGTCTTAAATTTTCTATGTACAGTTCTTTTGTCTCCTTAGATAAGTTTATTCCTAGATATTTAATTCTTTTTGTTGCAATGGTGAATGGGATTGATTTCTTAATTTCTCTTTCTGATTTTTCATCATTAGTATATAGAAATGCAAGTGATTTCTGTGTATTGATTTTGTATCCTGTGACTTTGCTAAATTCATGGATTAGCTCTAATAATTGTCTGATATTATCTTTAGTGTTTTCTACGTACAGTATCATGTCATCTGCAAACAGTGAGGGCTTTACATCTTCTTTTCTGATCTGGATTCCTTTATTTATTTTTCTTCTCTGATTGCTGTAGCTAGGACTTCTAAAACTATGTTGATAAACAGTGGTGAGAGTGGACACCCTGGTCTTGTTCCTGATCTTAGGAGGAATGCTTTCAGTTTTTTATGATTGAGAATGATGTTTGCTGTAGGCTTGTCAATATGACCTTTACTATGTTGAGATAGGTTTCTTCTATGCCAATTTTTTGAAGAGTTTTCATCATAAAAAGGTGTTGAATTTTGTCAAAGGCTTTTCCTGCATCTATTGAGATGATCATATGGTTGTCACCTTTCAGTTTGTTAATATGGTGTATCACATTGATTGATTTGCACATATTGAAGAATCCTTGCATTCCTGGAATAAACTCAACTTGATCATGGTAGATGAGATTTTTGATGTGCTGCTGAATTCCATTTGCTAAAATTTTTTTGAGAATTTTTGCATCTATGTTCATCAGTGATATTGGCCTGTAGTTTTCTGTTTTTGTATTGTCTTTGTCTGGTTTTGGTATCAGAGAGATGGTGGCCTCGTAGAATGAGTTTGGAAGTGTTCCGTCCTCTGCAATTTTTTGAAAGAGTTTTAGAAGGATAGGCATTAGCTCTTCTCTAAATGTTTGATAGAATTTTCCTGTGAAGCCATCTAGTCCTGGGCTTTTGTTTTTGGGAGATTTTTTTTTATCACAGCTTCACTTTCAGTGCTTGTAATTAGGTTCTTCATAATTGCTAATTCTTCCTGGTTTATTTTTGCAAGATTGAACTTTTCTAAGAATCTGTCCATTTCTTCCAGGTTATCCATTTTATTGCCATACAGTTGTTCAAAATAATCTCTCATAATCCTTTGTATTTTTGCACTGTCTGTTATAAGCTCTCCTTTTTCATTTCTAATTTTGTTGATTTGATTCTTCTCTCTTTTTTTTTCTTGATATGTCTGGTGAAAAGTTTGCCAATTTTTTTTATCTTCTTAAAGAACCAGGTTTTAGTTTTATTAATCTTTACTATTGATTCTTTCATTTCTTTTTCACTTATTCTGCTTGGATCTTTATAAATGACTTCTTTCCTTCTACTAATTTTCGGGTTCTTTTGTTTTTCTTTTTCCAGTTGTTTTTGGTATAAAGTTAGGTTGTATATTTGATGTTTTTCTTCTTTCTTGAGATGGGATTGCATTGCTATAAACTTCCCTCTTAAAACTGCTTTCGTTGCATATCATAGGTTTTGAGTTGTGTTTTCATTGTCATTTGTTTCTAGACTTTTTTTTATTTCCCTTTTGATTTCTTCAGTAACCTGTTGGTTATTTGTTGTTTAATCTCCATGTGTTTGTGTTTCTTACCATTTTTTTCTTGTAATTGATATCTACTCTCATAGTGTTGTGGTCCAAGAAGATGCTTGATATGATTTCAATTTTTTTAAATTAACTGAGGTTTGATTTGTAATTGAAGATGTGGTCTATCCTGGAGAATGTTCCATGTGCACTTGAGAAGAAGTTGTATTCTACATTTGGTTGGAATATCCTGAAGATATCCAAGAGATCCATCTCATCTAAAGTATCATTTAAGACTTGTGTTTCCTTATTAATTTTCTGTTTTGATGATTTGTCCATTGGTGTGGGTCGGGTGTTAAAGTCTCCAACCATTATTGTGTTACTGTCACTTTCTCTTTTTATGTCTGTTAATGTTTGTCTTATGTATTGAGGTGCTCCTATGTTGGGTGCATAGATATTTACAATTGTTATATCTTCCTCTTGGATTGATCCCTTGATCATTATGTGGTGTCCTTCCTTATCTCTTATAATATTCTTTATTTTATTATCTATTTTTCTGATATGAAGATTGCTACTTCAGCTTTCTTTTGCTTCCCATTTGCATGAAATATATTACTCCACCCTCTCACTTTCAGTCTATATATGTCTTTAGATCTGAAGTGGGTTTCTTGTAGACAGCATATTTATGGGTCTTGTTTTTGGTTGGAACATTTAATCCATTAACATTTAAAGTAATTATTGATACATATATGTTCCTATTGTCATTTTCTTAATTGTTTGGAGTTGATTTTTAGATCTTTTTTTCTTCTTTTGTATTTCTTGACTATATAAGTCTCTTTAACATTTGTTATAAAGCTGGTTTGGTGGTACTGAATTCTCTTAACTTTTGCTTGTCTGAAAAGCTTTTGATCTCTCCATCAATTTTGAATGAGATTCTTGCCAGGTACAGTAATCTTGGTTGGAGATTTTTCCCTTGCAGTACTTTAAATATATCCTGCCATTCCCTTCTGGCCTGCAAGGTTTCTGCTTAAAGATCAGCTGATAAGCATATGGGATTTACCTTGTATGTTAGTTGTTGCTTCTCTCTTGCTGCTTTTAATAGGCAATGGCACCCCACTCCAGTACTCTTGCCTGGAAAATCCCATGGACGGAGGAGCCTAGTGAGCTGCAGTCCATGGGGTCGCTGAGGGCTGGACACGACTGAGCGACTTCACTTTCACTTTTCAATTTCGTGCACTGGAGAAGGAAATGGCAACCACTCCAGTGTTCTTGCCTGGAGAATCCCAGGGGCAGGGGACCTCGTGGGCTGCCGTCTCCGGGGTCGCACAGAGTCGGACACGACTGAAGTGACTTAGCAGCAGCAGCTTTTAATATTCTTTCTTTGTGTTTAATCTTTGTTAGTTTAATTAGTATGTGTTTTGGTGTGTTTCTCCTCGGGTTTATCCTATATGGGACTCTTTGTGCCTCTTGGCCTTGATTGACTATTTTCTTTTCCATATTTGGGAAATTTTCAACTATAATCTCTTCAAAAATTTTCTCATGCCCTTTCTTTTTCTCTTTTTCTTCTGAAGTGAAAGAAAGTGAAGTTGCTCAGTTGTGTCCGACTCTTTGCGACCCGTGGACTGTAGCCCACCAAGCTTCTCTGTCCATGGGATTCTCCAGGCAAGAATACTGGAGTGGGTTGCCATTTCCTTCTCCAGGGGATCTTCCCGACCCAGGGATTGAACCCAGGTCCCCCACATTGCAGGCAGACCCTTTAATTTCTGCACCACCAGGGATTGGTGCATTTGGTATTGTCAGAGAGGTTTCTGACCTGTCTTCAGTTCTTTTCATTGTTTTTACTTTATTCTGCTCTTTAGAAGTTATTTCCAACATTTTGTCTTCCAGCTCACTGATTCATTCTTCTGCTTCAGATATTCTGCTATTGATTCCTTCTAGAATATTTTTAATTTCAGTAATTGTGTTGTTTGTCTCTGTATGTTTATTCTTTAGTTCTTGTATGTCTTTGTTAATTGATTCTTGCGTTTGCTCCATTTTGTTTTCAAGGCTTTTGATCATCTTTACTATCATTATTCTGAATTCTTTTTCAGGTAGTTTGCTTATTTCTTCTTCATTTATATGAACTTCTGTGTTTCTAGTTTGCTTCTTCATTTGTGTAGTATTTCTCTGCCTTTCATTATTTTTTTAACTTATTTATTGGGTTTGAGGTCTCCTTTTCACAGGCTTCAAGGTTGAATTCTTTCTTTCTTTTGATTTCTGCCCTCCTAAGTTTTGTCCCCCACTCCAGTATTCTTGCCTGGAGAATCCCAGGGATGGGGGAGCCTGGTGGGCTGCCGTCTACGGGTTCACATAGAGTTGGACACGACTGAAGTGACTTAGCAGCAGCAGCAGCAGCAAGTTTTGTCCAGTGGTTTGTGTAAGCTTCATATAGGGTGAGATTTGTGCTGAGTTTTTGTTTGTTTGTTTTTCCTCTGGTGGGCAAGGCTGAGTGGGGGGTAATCCTGCCTGCTGATAACTGGGTTTGTATTTTTGTTTTGTTTGTTGTTTAGATGAGGCATCCTGCACAGGGTGCTTTTGGTGATTGGATGATGCCGGTCTTGTATTCAAGTGGTTTCCTCTGTGTGAGTTCTCAGTATTTTGTACTCCCTGGGGTTAGTTCTCTGGTAGTCTAGGGTCTTGGAGTCAGTGCTCCCACTCCTAAGGCTCAGGGTTTGGTCTCTGATCAGGAACAAAGATTCCAAAACTGGTTTGTTATGGCATTAAGTGAGATCAAAACCAATATCCAAAAATGAGAAACCAAAGACGAACCTCAAATTAATGGCAATTATAAAATCAGCAAATAATAATTAAAATAATGGAATATACACATATACATATACACCCATGAGCAAAGTCAAAACAGTCCAACAAAAATAAAGTGCAGTATATTGGCCTGGTGAACAAAAGAAATCAAAAATTATATTTACCAGTTAAGAACAAAACTAACTAAAGCACATAGTGGAAAACAAAGCTAAAGCACAGTGACAAGTTGGGAATAAAGCAATGAAAGCAAAACTAGCAAATATGTTCAGAGGAAAAGAAAGAAAGCATATGCAAAGTTAAATAGAGGTAGATGAAGAAGATTTATATACATTAAAGATTAACTGCAAGGAGTGAAAAACAGTATGAACGGCAAAGAAAGGATTAAATGTAGAAAAAATATACTAGGTTCAAAAAATTAAAATTATAAAAAAGAGAAAAGAAGAAAAAAAATGGGAAGAAGAAAGAAAAAAGAAAAAAAGAAAAGAAAACTCCACAGAACTGCAAAAGCCTAATGTAGAAACAGAGGTTTATAACAACAATAAAAAGTGTGACTGAATATACACATATACAACCACAAGCAAAATCAAAACAGTCCAACAAAAACAAAGTACAATAGATTGACCCAGTGAATAAAGGAAACCAAAAATTATATCTACCAGAACAAAAGTAACTAAAGCACAAACTGGAAAACAGAACTACAGCAAGGTGCCAATTAGGGAATAAAGCAACGAAAATAAAACTAACAAAATGTTGAGAAGAAAGAAAAAATGAAAAAAAGAATAGAAATGCAAGGTTAAATAGAGGTAGATGAAGAAGATTTGTATACATTAAAGATTAACTGCAAGGGAGAAAAAACAGTAAGAATGGCAAACAAAGAAATAAAAGTAGAAAAATATAATAGGCTTAAAAAATTAAAAATTAAAATTATAATAAAGAGAAAAAAAATGGAAGAAGAAAGAAAAAAAAAAGGAAAACTCCACAGAGCTGGAAAAGCCCACTGTAGAGGCAGAGGTTTATAACAACTATAAAAAATTGACTGAGGAAAAAAAAAAGCTAAAAGCTTAATTAGATTTCATAGTGCTCAACAACTACAATGGCGGGGGGTAGGAAGAAAAGAAGAAAAAATCTAAAAGAATCTACAGAACAAGTCAAAACATAATAATGAATGTTTTTCTTGAGTCACTGCTGTCAATGTCCTTTCCCTTGCTGGGAGTCACAGTCAACCTCATCTCCCTAGGATGCCCTCCAACACTGTGCTGATCTCTGGACCTGCTGTGGGGGCAGCTCAGATTCTAATCTGGTCCTACTCCTGTGTATTCTTGCCTCCAATATCTACAGCTATCAGAAAGAGTACATTTTCATTTGTGGGAGCTCTCAATGACCTTTTATATATTCCGTAGACACAGAGGCTGCTTAGTGTATTTAACCTGCAGCTTCTACAGCTAGTGGGAAGACTTTGGGTCTTCTTCCTTAACCACACTGCCCTGGGTTTCAATTGTGGTTTTATTTCCACCTCTACATATGGGTCATCCACTGGGGTTTGCTCCTGAGGCTCCTGAGACCACAACACTATCGCCTTGCTTCCGTGGCTGCCTGGCTTTCCTCCACAGGCATTTCCCACCACAATCTCCTCCTTCACATTCCCTTGATCCTTCTCTCTGCAGTCAACAGCAGCCCTCACCCTGAGACTGATTGCTTCACAATCCTTAAACTCCAGCTCCCAGCCGCTGCACCTTCCAGGGCACTTGTGTCCTTGTCCAGGGTATGTATGGCTGCAGCAAGGACTGCCTGATTCTCATTCTGTTTAGGCTGCCACAGATCTGCTGTTTCACTCTCAGCCTTGCATGTTTCTCCTCTGACTCAGACAATTGCCCCCATGTGGGGATCAGACCCCTGCTTCAGTTCCCCCACCGGCAGAGGGCAAGTCCAGTCCTACTAACACTCCCATTCCCCCCCGCTAGTCCCTTTGTCCTACTGAGTTTTGCATGGTTCTATATATTCTTTTCCACTGATCAGCTCCTCCTGTCCACTCTCAGCTGGTGTTCTGCATGCACTTCTGTGTCTGAAGGTGTATTCCGATGTATTGGTGGAGAAACATGTCCTCCACATCCACCTACTCCTCTGCCATCTTGTTCTCTAGACTCGGTTCTATGTGGAGGTTCATGGTAAACTGAGAAGTTAGCTGAGAATAATTACCATAGACAACTCTCACATTTAGGGAATGTGAATAATGAACAATACAAATGACTATAATGAAAAATTATATACAGTCCATTGGGTTGCAAGAGTCGGACATGACTAAACCTAATCTATAATGAACAATACAAATGATCTCATGGACTGTAGCCCACCAGGCTCCTCTGTCCTTGAAATTTTCCATGGGAAGAATACTGGAGTGCTGGGTCATAAGGCAGTTCTATTTGCAATTTTTTAAGGAATCTCCACACTGTTCTCCATAGTGGCTGTACTAATTTGCATTCCCACCAACAGTGTAAGAGGGTTCCTTTTTCTCCACACCCTCTCCAGCATTTATTGCTTGTTGACTTTTGGGTTGCAGCCATTCTGACTGGTGTGAAATGGTACCTCATTGTGGTTTTGATTTGCATTTCTCTGATAATGAGTGATGTTGAGCATCTTTTCATGTGTTTGTTAGCCATTCGTATGTCTTCTTTGGAGAAATGTCTNCCTCTCCAGCATTTATTGCTTGTTGACTTTTGGATCACAGCCATTCTGACTGGTGTGAAATGGTACCTTATTGTGGTTTTGATTTGCATTTCTCTGATAATGAGTGATGTTGAGCATCTTTTCATGTGTTTGTTAGCCATTCGTATGTCTTCTTTGGAGAAATGTCTATTTAGTTCTTTGGCCCATTTTTTGATTGGGTCATTTATTTTTCTGGAATTGAGCTGCATAAGCTGCTTGTATATTTTTGAGATTAGTTGTTTGTCAGTTGCTTTATTTGCTATTATTTTCTCCCATTCAGAAGGTTGTCTTTTCACCTTGCTTATAGTTTCCATTGTTGTTCAGAGGCTTTTAATTTTAATTAGATCCCATTTGTTTATTTTTGCTTTTATTTCCAGTATTCTAGGAGGTGGATCATAGAGGATCCTGCTGTGATTTATGTCAGAGAGTGTTTTGCCTATGTTCTCTTCTAGGAGTTTTATAGTTTCTGGTCTTACATTTAGATCTTTAATCCATTTTGACTTTATTTTTATGTGTGGTGTTAGAAAGTGTTCTAGTTTCATTCTTTTACAAGTGGTTGACCAGTTTTCCCAGCACCACTTGTTAAAGAGATTGTCTTTAATCCACTGCATATTCTTGCCGTACTGGCACAAAGACAGAAATATAGATCAATGGAACAAAATAGAAAGCCCAGAGATAAATCCACACACCTATGGACTGTTTCAATTTAAATACTGGTAATTCACTTGTACATATATTCTATTTATTCCTAGCTCAGCACAAGATTTTTGCATGCAGGAATAGTGGCAGAAAATATGCTATTTTTTGTAAGGAAAACAACTATTGCTCTCTTGAACTGAAATTATCAGTTGACTGATAATTGACTGAAAACTTTATTTCCCCCCCAGCTCTTTGTGTATCTCTGAAAATTGCAAGTAATAATAGAAGCAGTCATTAATCTTTTTAATTTACTTGTATGTCAGTGGCTTCATACATGAAACCAGATTGTGAATGGAAAGCTGTTTAAAACAGAACCTCACACATTGTCAGCTTTGAGGGGCATATGTCAATAATCTGCTGCCCTATAAACTGCTTGATGATTTGTGGAAAATATTATTTTTGGTCTGACAATTTCCAATTTATAAAGAGAAGGATTCATTTAATGTCTTTCAAAGACTATAGTGGTCTCTAGCTTTTAATTTTTCTTAGGATTGGGCAGATGGTACTTTTTTCTTAGAACTTGGGGGAGGATTAAAAGCTATGAAAATGAAATTCCACATGAAATTTCATCAAACTGTCTTTCAGTCAGGTGAATACATTTGTTTATTTTGTTCTTTAATGACAATTAATTATTAAAGAAAAATCACCTAGCTTTCATTTCATAGGTGCAGAATTCTCACACATATGTGGTTTGATGTCCTTCTTTTGTCCAAAATGTATTTATTCATCAACTTTATGAACTGATATTATTAGCGGTCAGTCATGCCACAGTATCTTTAGCTTTCAGTACCCTGATGCAATCATAATAATTGATTTTTTTTTTGCATTGTGGGTGGATGTTATTTAACATGTAAGACCATTTACAATGAAGATAAGGAAGAAAATTTTTTCTATCAATTTGGACAGCCTGACAGGCCAAGTGGTGGAAGTGGGTACTTTATTTTTCTCTATTATTTAAGATAGAATATAAAGCTGTACATAGGAAACCTGAAGTATATTATTAGTAACTATCCCTATAACTAACACAGTAATTTTTTTCAATGAGCTTCTTGGTGTAAGGTGGGAAGCTCCATGCATTTTACTATTTTGTCAATAGCAGGAGGCCTGACTAGAACTTTCCTTGTGTAAGAGATTCTGGAGGAACTTGGGGAAACTGCATTGAATTTTCTGTGGAATATAATAACTGAAACATTTCTTGAGTTATTATTAATCCTTTTTTGATGGGTTCTTTCACAACATTTGCTTTTATTTCTAATTTTTGATGGCATTAAATGTTTATATACAGATCTCAAAGTCATTGATTCATTACAGTTGACTTTATTGAAGTATTTCTATATCATCTCTCACTAAATACTCCTAATTTCATGTTTCTTATTGAATGAAGAATAATGTTCTCTTTCTTATCTCCAGAAATGCTTCTTCCAAATTTGAGTATCCCCAAGAACATCTAGTAAACTTGAGGGTGTAGAAGATTTTTGGTATAGAGTTGTTTGGTTAGATAGCAACAGAAAAGTATAATTAATTACTTTTCAAACTAGATTTGTATGTGGCCTTGTACAAGCCAGTTAATTCTGGTCTCATTCCCAATTTTTATATCTGTGAAAGACTTATTTAGATCAAAGGCTGTTTTGATTCTAAAAATCTAGAATTTGTCAAGAAATTAGATTATTGTATTAGTGAGGAAAATTTCTGAAATATATAGATTTTATTTATTAGTAGAGACTAGAAATGAGCTTGATTCGCCCTCTAATTTGTCAGTTTGCAGGGGGAAATCTTGGTTATTTTCATTTATCATTAGCTCTTTCTAGCATTTATTAAAACTTTTCTGCACAGTCAGTGCCTTGATTAATGCTATTTAGTGTACATTCAGACCCTCAGGATGGCTTTAGTAACCTGTGAAATCATTGTGTTGTGTATTTCCTATAGCACTAAGGGATACACAAGGCTACCAGGAAGAAAGAGCATATTCTCTAGTCATCTCTCTATTTTTTAAGGACATGAAAAGTAAAATAAAAAGTGATAGAGCTACAACATGAAATGCAAGTGGTGACCTGTATAGTTACACTTGCGGTGCATGTGGTTACATCATAAGCTTTCAGATTCAGGTTTATTTGGATAAGGGTACTGACAGCCACAATGCTGTGGTTACTGCGGAAAAAGCTGTGGAAAAGACTGCCGTTAATCAAAATATGCAAGCAAGACTCTTCTTTTGTCACTGAATTCCTTTGATCTTCACAACCCCATTCTTGCTTGTTCCAGAGCAAAGAATTCCCCTGGCTCATCCCATCCCTCAGAAATAATGGAGTATGCTAATCCTTGAAAGTAGGACATCCAATTTCAGCCATCCTTTGTTCTTTGGGCTTTTATTTTAAAAATAAATAAATGGAGATGGATGCAAACAATCCACATTGATTTACTTTAAGAAAATATAGTAATTGTACAGGAGGGAAGATTTTTCACAGCTGACATAAGGCAAAAGAAACTTTCTGGTGATAGCAGACCAGAAGTTAGATTTGCCCTGGCATAGTGAGAATGCCATCAAGATGTTCAGTGGCATTTGTACATGTCATAAAGGTGATTATTCTGTGTCAAAGCTCTGGCAAGGTTAGACCTCAGATGCTGTCTTTAAGTTTAAGAAATGAGCATTGACAGCAGATAGTCTGGGTCTGAAGAAACATGTTTAAGCATTGAGGAAATTATGTTTTGAGAGACGGTTACAGGCATTACAATTATGATGCAGAGATTCACTATAAGTGAGTAGGAGTGAATGTGATATATGGTAGCAGGTTAATATGTAGGGCAATGATATGGACCATAATGCATAAATAATGAACAGTTAAGCTACTGAAGGCCTTTGATATGTTTGTAAAAGTAAATTTAAAAGGATAATTATGCAGGGCCAGAAGAGGGTGCTATGTCTCTACCTATGCATTTTCATATCAACTGATTTGGTTCTATGAGAATATCAAAGTAAAGGCTAGTACAGAAGAAGTTAATGTAATCCAAAATGCATTGGCAAAAAGAGTGAACATTAGAAATCTCTCTCGCATGTCTAGGTGGTAAAATGTAGAGGACAAGATTTTTGGGTTTTATGGAGAAGGAGGGCACTGAGGATATCTTGAGGCTTTAAGACCAGGGAAAGGGAAGACATCCCGAAGTCGAGGCCGCGCAGGTGGTAGAAAAGCACTGGAGAAATTTAAATACAATTCATAGAAGTAGAGAGAAACTTGATACAAGAAATTTTTGATATGGAACTTTGAGAACAACTGTGGAACTCAGCTTAAATCTGGACTCAACATCAGTCCATAGATCTGATCTATCAGTTCTCCACTGGGAATTTTTAAAAAAAATATGTAAATCTCAGAGCTTTAGTGTGATATTTCTAGATCTTATGTGAAGCCTAGAAATTAACAAAAAATTTTTTTTCTGTTTTTTTATTCTAATGAGTGGTCAGGCTATGGAAACACCTCCTAGACAATTCATAGAGTATAGGAATAGTTTGATAACAGTATATGATGAGAGAATGAGGACATGACCATGTAAATTCAAACTGTCAAAAGAGACTCACTTTAAATTTCCTGAGTTAAAAAGGCTTACAAAATGCAACACAATACCCCCAAATTTCCCTGGTTGTATTATGTTTTTTCTTGTTTTAGTTATCTGAGTTAGTCTGAGGAGGCTCTGCTAATTAAACCAGTATTTACTCTGTGTAGTACGATTCCAGGTAAAATCAAATCAAGTATATTTAAGACATGTAAACAATATTAAAGAACCAGTTCCAAGATTCTCATGACTTGATTTCATTAAAAGAAACACTAGTTTGTCAAATATTTTATTGATCAAAAAAGAGCTATAAAAATAACACCATTCATAGATTTCCATCTGTTTGATCACCTTTATATAGTTAAAATTAGCAGGAACACTTGTATGTTATTAGACATATTGATAAGCTAAATGCAACTCTGAGAATTCATTGTATATGAGGTGAAAAATAAGACTGACATACTGTTTAATCTCCATGGAAAATTATTCAAGTAAGATATTTTAGACTAAGAAAAATATGGGAACAATTTTCTCATTAAAGAACATAGCCATGTTATAAACCCAACTTGTGAGAAGGCAGTTTTACAATACTTTAATATAATTGACTTTGTCTTAATGAAGTGAAGGCTAAATTATTCTTAATATTGGAAAATAGACTTTTAGGAATGGTAAACTATTTTAGCTATAATTCAAGAGCTTTCCCTTTTGTACTTTTAGCTTGAAATCTCAGCTTCTGAAGTCTGAGTTCTTTATACAATGAAATTTGATTTATAAATGTATTTCCACAAAGTCAGTGAGGTCTAGAAACTGCTTTTAAAGACTTATCTCAGAGTTAATTTTGTATTTTGCTTAGACAATCAGTTGCTCAATATCTATGCAGCATGTAACATACCAGCATACCAAATACAGAAGAAATATAAAATCTTACAATCTAAGAGGGAACACATGTTATTGATTGTCTTTTCTATCTCCCACTTTACATATTTTGTGTGCCTTTTATAGGCAAATTACAACCTCTACTTTAATACTTCTTGTGATAAGAAACTCATCACCTCACAATGCTATTTCATTGTTGCTGCTACTAAGTTGCATCAGTCGTGTCCAATTCTGTGCAACCCCAAAGACGGCAGCTCACCAGGCTCCGCCATCCCTGGGATTCTCCAGGCAAGAACACTAGAGTGGGATGTCATTTCCTTCTCCAATCCATGAAAGTGAAAAGTGAAATTGAAATTGCTCAGTCTTGTCAAGCTCTTCGCGACCCCATGGACTGCAGCCCATCAGGCTCCTCCGTCCATAGGATTTTCTAGGCAAAAGTACTGGAGTGGGGTGCCATCGCCTTCTCCATATTTCATGAAATAAAAGATCCTCCCTTCATGTCGATGTGTAGCAAAACGAATACAGTATTGTAAAGCAAAACAAACTAAAAAATAAAAATTAATTAAAGAAAAAAAAAGATCCTCCTTATGTAGAGCATTTCTTAAAGTCCACAAATTGACGCTAGTTCTATAAAATACTGTACAAAATATTTACATTTCTGCATTTTATCAAGTTAGTATCAGAAAAAGAGTACTGTTATCTTTGAGTTCTCTATTCACTTGGCTGAAAATTTCCTGTTTCTGAATTCTTTTATGAAGCCTTACTTCCCACCTAGAGCAAAAAATTCCAAGTGTCTTACCATGGCAAGGGCCTTAATCATCTAATTTCTGCTTGCTTTTTTTTTGTTTGTTTGTTTTTTAGTTTCACCTTCTGTCATTCTCTAAAACATCTTCTATGTGCCAATCATGCCAGAATACCCATGGTTTACAAAATGAACCATGCTCTTTCACAGTAATGTATTCAGAGGTGTATTTCTTTCTATGTCTGAAGAATGTTCTATCTTGCAAACTTCTATCATCTTTTAGGACTTGCTGTAATGACACCTACTCTGAAAGTCCCCTTTGATACTTCCAGGGAAAGAAACGCTTCCTTAACCATCTGAAGATATCTCTGCCCCTGGTATATTTATGCATCTGTCTTAAAGTCAATGGCAACCCACTCCAGTACTCTTGCCTGGAAAATCCCATGGGTGGGGGAGCCTGGTAGGCTGCAGTCCATGGGGTCGCTACGAGTCGGACACGACTGAGTGATTTCCCTTTCACTTTTCACTTTCATGCATTGGAGAAGGAAATGGCAACCCACTCCAGTGTTCTTGCCTGGAGAATCCTAGGGACGGAGGAGCCTGGTGGGCTGCCATCTATGGGGTCGCACAGAGTCGGACATGACTGACATGACTTAGCATCTTCTTAAAAGTAGTGACTATTCTTTTCTTTATTACTCTGGGTATTCTTGAGTTGCACATAATCATGCAATGGATGTTCAACAAACATTCATGAATCCATGGCTTACAACTTTAATTTTAAATATTAGATCAGCCCTAAATCCATAAGTCCCCTGGTAATAATTACATTCTACCATGCTTATGAGCATAAATATAATTGAGGAAATATGATTACTTTTCAAGTCTCAGTCTCACTTATTTGTCTCCAAAAATGTATAAGTGTCAGAGCTAAGCTGCTTGGGCTACATGAGTCATTGGCTTTATCTCCTCCGATCCACAAGATTACATTTATTTTTTATTTGAAGTATAATTGACTTATAGTACTATATTCAATATTAGTTTCAGATCTACCATGATTAGTGATGTTGAGCATTTTTTCATTTGCCGGTTGGTCATCAGTTCAGTTGCTCAGTCATGTCTGACTCTTTGCAGTCCCATGAATTGCAGCATGCCAGGCCTCCCTGTCCATCACCAACTCCCAGAGTTCACTCAAACTCACGTCCATCATTTGGGGATGCCATCCAGCCATCTCATCATTTGTCGTCCCCTTCTCCTTCTGCCCCCAATCCCTCCCAGAGGATTTTCCATTGCCTTTTCCAATGAGTCAACTCTTCACATGAGGTGGCCAAAGTAAAGGAGTTTCAGCTTTAGCATCATGCCTTCCAAAGAACACCCAGGACTGATATCCTTTATAATGGACTGGTTGGATCTCCTTGCAGTCCAAGGGACTCTCAAGAGTCTTCTCCAACACCACAGTTCAAAAGCATCAATTCTTCAGTGCTCAGCTTTCCTCACAGTCCAACTCTCACATCCATACATGACTACTGGAAAAACCATAGCCTTGGTCATATGTATGTCTAATTTGGAAAAATGCCTATTTAGGTCTTCTGTCCAATTTATATGGGTTATTTATATTTTATTTTTATTGACTATTATATGAGCTCTGTGTATATTTTGGACATTAACCTCTTATCAGATACATTGTTTGCAAATATCTACTCCCATTCAGTTGGTTACTTTTTTGTTTTGTTTATCGTTTCCTTTGCTGTGCAACAGCTTTTTGATGTATTCCTATTTGTTTATTTTTGCTTTTGCTTCCTTTGTTGGGGGAGACAGTTTAGAAATAACATTCCTGAGATTGAGGTCATCATGTTTACACTAGCTATGTTTTCTTGGAGTATTATGGTTTCAGATCTTTTATTTATTTAATCCATTTTGAAATTTTAAATATATATGACATGAGTAAATAGTTCAGTTTAATTCTGTAGCATATAGCTGTCCATTTTGCTTTATATTGCCTTGGGTAGTGTGGTCATTTTAAGAATACTTATTTTAATCCATGAACACACTACCTCTTTCCATTTGTTTGTGTTGTCTTTGGCTTTTTCATTAATGTCTTGTGGTTTTCCAAGTACAGTTATTTTATCTCCTTTGTTAGATTTATTTTTTTTGATGCACTTGTAAATGGGATTATTTCCTGAGTTCATTTTCTGATAGTTCCTTATTAGTGTATAGAAACACAATAGATTTCTGAATACTAATCTTGTACCCTGCAAGCATGCTGAATTCTTTTAAGTTATAATGGTTTTTTTTGTGGCACT
This sequence comes from Aepyceros melampus, assembly GCA_006408695.1. NCBI lineage: Eukaryota > Metazoa > Chordata > Mammalia > Artiodactyla > Bovidae > Aepyceros > Aepyceros melampus. The sequence goes on along the minus strand of SJXQ01004406.1, from coordinate 31,712 downwards.
TTAGTATTTCCTATATATAGTTATCATGTCATCTGCAAACATTGACAGATTTACTTCTCTCCCATTTACAGTACTTTTATTTTCTTTTCTTATCTGTGAATGGGCAGGGCTTAGTCTCAGCATGGCTGACTACAGGGCCTGTAATGAGGTTTGTTTGGACCCCACTGGTGGCGTGGCCAATTCCTGAGTCATTTGGCTCTGCGACCTGGCTACTGGGCCTAGTGATGGCACGCTGGTAGGTGAGTAGGGTCCCAGAATGGTTGGCTTTGTGGCCCAGGCAACCTAGGGTTGGTGCCAGCCTGATGGTGGTTTTGGCTGGTCCTGGGCAGATGGTTATATGGCATGGGTGGGCTGGGCCTGGTACAACTGGCTACACAGTCCCCAGAGTAGCTGCTGATGATTCAGGTGATTGTCCCTGGCTAGGTGAGCTGACTAGGTGGGCTGTGGGATCATAGGTTTGGTGCCTACCTACTGTGTGGGTAAGGACTTATTTCCAGGGTGGCTGGCTGTGGGCCACAGTGATTGCATTTGTTCTTTGTAATTTTTGCCATCTTGCCACTCTTGACTCCACTTTTTCTTTGTTTCCACTTTGATGTCTGCACTGTAGTGAGTACTGGGTATAAATATGGCAGTACATACAGTAAATTGAAGCAGTGAGTCAAGATATGGATATCTGATAACTAGAAACCAAGCAAGAAGAATGGTTCTAGAATCAAAGAATCAGGCTGAGAAGAACAAGTGTACCAGACAAAGCCATTAAGCAGGTCAATGTTAGGACTATAGAAATCATGAGAATCAGAATCTACAGCAGGAGACAAACCTAGAAGACTGTGACTAGAATAAGAACAGTATATAAGCTGAAAGGCTCACAGTGCTGTTGGTCAGAGCCCAAACAGATAACTTTTTACTGACTACATGTCTGGCTGGTACCGTGTCAGGTATTATACACATTGAGGGGTGAGCAAGGGAGTCAAGCCTATGCCCTTGGGTTGCATATAGTTGGCTTGGGGGATTCTTACAAATAAACAGTTATGACTATTTATGAGAAAAGTTGTGATGGTGGAAGTATGGTATGCTATGAGAACACAGAGACCCCCAGATTGCTGCTCCCATACATTTGAGGGGAGTGTCTTTCTTAGAACCCTCACATCTTAGATTTATTTTCCCTTTCCTGTGACCACCGGAAGATTTTCCAATCCTGGGCCTAAGCAATCCCTTTTTATCCATTCTAGTCTCCGACTACATTGTTGGACCATGTTAGAACACTACTGCTCTCTCTTGACTACTTAGCAATCCTTGTATTTATATCACGTTTTCTCCCTAATGCACCACTTGAGTGGCTACTCCAGTCCTGTCCCTTCCAATCAACGTCAAATATTTCATCCTCAGCACACAACCTTGTCTTCCATTTTCCTGAGCAGATTGAGGTCACTGAGTGAGAACTATTCCTTCACCTATTGCTACCTGCCAAAACAATATCCTTGCTGTGTCTATTTCTGCATTTGTGCTTCCATATTTCTTTCTTTCCTTCTGACTGAGAGAAAAAAGTAAACTTCCTTCTGAGTTGGGCTGTTCCTCTGTGCTGCAGCCTTACTCCTCCTTCCCTATCCAGAATTTCTTCTGTTTCTTTCCCTTTCCTTGGCTGTTTCAGTATCTCCCTCTCACTCATTTCTTTTCCAGTTCCAGAATGCATACACAAGTGTTTGATTCAATCTAAAATTATCTTCCTTACCCACTATCCATTTTCTGGTATCTATAATCATCAGAAATTTCTGGTTAAATCAAGTTCCTAATGTTGTGCTGTTAGGGAGAATTTTCCTCTATCATCCAAAGGTTCTTTTGGCTGGTCACATAATCAAGTTGTTACAAAACAGAAAAATAGAAGAGAAACCAAATTTAATTTTGTTCACATGGAGACCACACATACATGAGAGGTTCAAAGACAGAAAGGTAAAATGAGATATATGTGCTATTCTAAGCTAAGGGATAGGATGGGGCTGGGTCTTCCAAGGATGAGGAGTAATTCACAGGAAAATAAGAAAGGCACATATTGGCTAGTAAGATGTTTGCCTTGCCATACAGATGGCTCATTCAGATAAGAATTTTCTCTGGTAATAATTCTCACTCTGAGAAAGACCTCCAATTTGAATTTTTCTAAGTAGTAATGGAAGGTAGAAGTCTTCTTGAGCCTGTAGAATCTCAATTGACTTTAACTTAAAATAATTCATATGCTAAATGGCACATTTCAGAGAGGTTTGTTCTGAATAAATGCTTGTTCAGTGCTTCACACATAATGGGCTTCCAGGTATAGAGATGGCCAGAAAGATTAATGAGCCAAAATGAAGAATTACAATCAAGTCTTTATTTACTTATACTGCAGTGAGATCAGAAGGCAAAAAAAAGAGGAGACACTGGCTCTCCAATATTCCATTTCTTCAGTGGAAGACATCCAGAGAGTTTCAAATGGATATAGCACAGACAAGAAATAAAATGCATTTTATAAAACCTTGGTCTTGGGATAGAGGGAAAGGAAAGGTATGGGGGTGAAAAAGTACAGATTCAGAGGGGAGAAAAAGTTATTTAGCCAAGGCCTGCTCCCCAATATGGCCATCTGGATTAGGAATGCAGGTAGGTGTGTATGAGTGTCACTAGCTCACTGCCCTTGCTTTCCGGGACCTTGACTGCTACTCTATCCAGAAAACTGCAGTGAGGGAACTAGTAAAGTTTTAAAATCAACAAGAGATTATTTAAAAAGTTTGGAAAAAATCAGCAATTTAGGAAGAATTTTATAAGAAAACTGCTTGTTAGTTACCAAATTCATTAACATCAGTAGATATTACCTGTTCTGTCACCAAAATAATTTTCATCTCTGCTTGGCAAAAATCTTTAACCTTTGTCTCTCAGACTTTATTAAATTGTTCAGAAAATAAATCAAGTCTAGCATTACACTGGGAAAAAAATCAGTAATCGCTTAACAGTTCCTGAATTTCAAGTATTTTTCTGACATTATGAAATGTGGTTATTCTGACCTACCTCACAGGATTGTTGTCTTAAATAAGATGTTTATATTCAGTTCAGTTCAGTTCAGTTGCTCAGTCGTGTCCGATTCTTTGCGACCCCATGAAATGTAGCACGCCAGACCTCCCTGTTCATCACCAACTCCCAGAGTTCACCAAAACTCATGTCCATTGAGTTGGTGATGCCATCCAGTCATCTCATCCTCTGTCATCCCCTTCTCCTCCTGCCTTCAATCCCTCCCAGCATCAGAGTTTTTTCCAGTGAGTCAACTCTTCGCATGAGGTGGCCAAAGTATTGGAGTTTCAGCTTTAGCATCATTCCTTCCAAAGAACACCCAGGATTGATCTCCTTTAGAATGCACTGGTTGGATCTCTCTGCAATCCAAAGAACTTTCAAGAGTCTTCTCCAACACCACAGTTCAAAAGCATTAATTCTTCAGCACTCAGCCTTCCTCAAGTCGAATTCTCACATCCATATGTGACCACTGGAAAAACCATACCTAGACTAGATGGACCTTTGTTGCCAAAGTAATGTATCCGCTTTTCAATATGCTACCTAGGTTGGTCATAACTTTCCTTCCAAGGAGTGCGCGTCTTTTAATTTCATGACGGCACTCACCATCTGCAGTGATTTTGGAGCCCCCAAAAATAAAGTCTGACATTGTTTCCACTGTTTCTCCACCTATTTCCTATGAAGTGATGGGACCAGATGCCATGATCTTAGTTTTCTGAATGTTGAGCTTTAAGCCAACTTTTTCACTCTCCTCTTTTACTTTCAACAAGAGGCTTTTTAGTTCCTCTTCACTTTCTGCCATAAGGGTGGTGCCATCTGCATATCTGAGGTTATTGATATTTCTCCTGGCAATCTTGATTACAGCTTATGCTTCTTCCAGCCCAGCATTTCTCATGATGTACTCTGCATAGAAGTTAAATAAGCAAGGTGACATTATACAGCCTTGATGTACTCCTTTTCCTATTTGGAACCAGTCTGTTGTTCCATGTCCAGTTCTAACTGTTGCTTCCTGACCTGCATACAGATTTCTCAAGAGGCAGGTTAGGTGGTCTGGTATCCCATCTCTTTCAGAATTTTCCACAGTTTCTTGTGATCCACACAGTCAAAGTCTTTGGCATAGTCAAGAAAGCAGAAATAGATGTTTTTCTGGAACTCTCTTGCTTCTTCCATGATCCAGCGGATGTTGACAATTTGATCTCTGGTTCCTCTGCCTTTTCTAAAACCAGCTTGAACATCAGAAAGTTCACGGTTCGTGTATTGCTGAAGCCTGGCTTGGAGAATTTTGAGCATTACTTTACTAGCATGTGAGATGAGTGCAATTGTGCGGTAGTTTGAGCATTCTTTGGCATTGCCTTTCTTTAGAATTGGAATGAAAATTGACCTTTTCCAGTCCTGTGGCCACTGCTGAGTTTTCCAAATATGCTGGCATATTGAGTGCAGCACTTTCACAGCATCATCTTCCAGGATTTGAAATAGCTCAACTGGAATCCCATCACTTCCACTAGCTTTGTTCGTAGTGATGCTTTCTAAGGCCCACTAGACCTGACATTCCAGGATGTCTGGCTCTAGGTGAGTGATAACACCATCGTGATTATCTTGATCATGAAGATCTTTTTTGCCCAGTTCTTCTGTGTATTCTTGCTACCTCTTCTTAATGTCTTCTGCTTTTGTTAGGTCCATACCATTTCTGTCCTTTATCAAGACCATCTTTGCATGAAGTGTTCCCTTAGTATCTCTAATTTTCTTGAAGAAATCTCTAGTCTTTCCCATTCTGTTGTTTTCCTCTGTTTCTTTGCATTGATTGCTGAGGAAGGCTTTCTTATCTCTTCTTGCTATTCTTTGGAACTCTGCATTCAGATGCTTATATCTTTTCTTTTCTCCTTTGCTTTTCACTTCTCTTCTTTTCACAGCTGTTTGTAAGGTCTCCTCAGACAGCCATTTTGCTTTTATGCATTTCTTTTCCATGGTGATTGTCTTGATCCCTGTCTCCTGTACAATATCATGAACCTCTGTCCATAGTTCATCAGGCACTCTGTCTATCAGATGTAGTCCCTTAAATCTATTTTTCACTTCCACTGTATAATCATAAGGGATTTGATTTAGGTCATTCCTGAGTGGTCTAGTGGTTTTCCCTACTATCTTCAGTTTAAGTCTGAATTTGCCAATAAGGAGTTAATGATCTGAGCCATAGTCAGCTCCTGGTCTTGTTTTTGTTGACTGTATAGAGCTTCTCCTTCTTTGACTGCAAAGAATATAATCAATTTTATTTCGGTGTTGACCATCTGGTGATGTCCATGTGTAGAGCCTTCTTGTGTTGTTGGAAAAGGGTGTTTGCTATGACCAGTGCATTCTCTTGGCAAAACTCTATTAGCCTTTGCCCTGCTTTATTCTGTATTCCAAGGCCAAATTTTCCCATTGCTCCAGTTGTTTCTTGACTTCCTACTTTTGCATTCCAGTTCCCTATAATGAAAAGGACATCTTTTTTGAGTGTTAGTTCTAAAGGTCTTGTAGGTCTTCATAGAACCGCTCAACTTCAGCTTCTTCAGCTTTACTGGTTGGGGGGATAGATTTGGATTACTGTGATACTGAATGGTTTGCCTTGAAAAAGATCATTCTGTAGTTTTTGAGACTGCATCCAAGTACTGCATTTCAGACTCTTTTATTAACCATAATGGCTACTCCATTTCTTCTAAGGGATTTGTACCCACAGTAGTAGATATAATGGTCATCTGAGTTAAATTCACCCATTCCAGTCCATTTTAGTTCGCTGAGTCCTAGAATGTCGATGTTCATTCTTGCCATCTCTGTTTGACTACTTCCAATTTGCCTTGATTCATGGACCTAACATTCCAGGCTCCTATGCAATATTGCTCTTTACAGCATCGGTCCTTGCTTCTATCACCAGTCACATCCACAATTGGGTATTGTTTTTGCTTTGGCTCCATCCCTTCATTCTTTCTGGAGTTATTTCTCCACTGATCTCCAGTAGCATATTGGTCAACTACCGACCTGGAGAGTACCTCTTTCAGTATCCTATTGTTTTGCCTTTTCATACTTTTCATGGGGTTCTCAAAGCAAGAATACTGAAGTAGTTTGTCATTCCCTTCTCCAGTGTACCACATTCTGTCAGACCTCTCCACCATTACTCGCATATCTTTGGTGGCCCCACATGGCATGGCTTAGTTTCATTGAGTTAGACAAGGCTGTGGTCCTAATGTGATTAGATTGACTAGTTTTCTGTATTATGGTTTGTGTGTCTGCCCTCTGATGCCTCTCATAACACCTACCATCTTATTTGGGTTTCTCTTACCTTGGACATGGGTTATCCCTTCACAGCTTCTCCAGCAAAGCGCAGCCACTGCTCCTTACCCCAGATGAGGGGTATCTCCTCACAGCCACACCTCCTGACCTTGAACATGGAGTATATATATTAAGTTCATACAAATTATGTAGTGATCACTCACATGCCAGGTACTATGATTAAATTGTCATTATTCCTCCTCCATAACCTTTGCAATCTGATATTCTATACTATTCAACTGAAATATTCTGTTGGAAGGAACATGCTGTACTTAAGATAATTGGCCTATTTGTAGCTATCACTATTGTTAATCTCCCTAAAATTTAATCCAGTTTACAATCGCCTACTTTTTGAAAGTTTCTCCATCTTTGGTATCTTTTTCTTCATTCTACGTCCTTCTCACAAAGTCATTTTCCCTTATTCATATTCTGCCTGCTAGCTTTTAAATGTGAGCACCCCTGCAGTGCTTCAGCTTCCTTCAGGTCATTCTCTCCATGCTTTAGTATCTCATACAGGTAACTCATATTCCCTCCTAACATAAGTTAGACATATTGTCAATTACATTTGGGAAATTTCTACCTGTATATTTTATCAACGCTTACACCAAACACATCTTATTTTACTAACACAGTTCCTGGCTTCAGTATTATTTTTATTTGGTTTCTGAGAAGCAAGCCATATCCTAAGACATTCAGGCTTGAAACTCTTCACTGTAACTTTTGGCTTATTTTTCTCCTTTATTTCCTATATTTAATCAGTTGCCTTAAAATAACCTCTCACACTGTGGTAGACTGCTCCTTTGGCTGCCCCAAAGGAACTATGCATCTAATATTCATGCCTTTTATAGAAGGGGGCCATCTGCCCTAGAATGCAGACTTTGTCTATAGAGAATTTAAAAATAATGATAAAATCAACTAAGGGTAGGCCTGCTTTCTGTTATCACCTCTCCTTCAATTTTAAACCACGTTAGCAATCATAAGCTTCTCCCTACTGGAGTGGACTCCTGTTGTTCTCCACTGGGTGCATGTTTTTGTATTTACTCTGGCTTTAACTTTTCCTGATGGATCATCAACCACCATGATGCATTCAAAGGCTTGCTCACACCTGCACACTGGACCTTGCCTTCCTGAAACTTTTGCTTTTGGCTGCTCCCTGTTATCACTTAGCCACCATGCTATAAGAAGCCCAAGCCACATGATGATGCCATGTGGAAGGCAACCAAAGAGCTCTGGTCAACAGTCCCTCTGAGTTCCCAGTGATTTATAAATCTAACAGAGTCTCTTCTAGTTACATTGCAGACCCAGTAATGATCTCAAATTATGCATCCCTCCAAATAGTGCCTATATAATAGTAAATAGAAATAGGATTGAAAACTACCTATATATTTATGTTCTGAGAAATACAGCTGCAATAAACTAAATTTCTTTTAGGTCAACACCAGTTATCTTATGGAACAATGTAAAATGTTACTAGTAACTGGCGGGAAGAATATGAAGGTTTTCTAATCTTTAACTTACTTCCTGAAATATAAAGGCAGAAGTTAAAATTTTCAAAATAACAATATTCTTATTTTCTGGTATGGAATTCAAAATTTAGCATTTTGGAGGATCTACAAAGAAGTGAGTAAACTTAGTGACTTTAATACTACCTATAGTTTAAAAAATATAAATTTTGTTGGTAAATGAAAATAGCTTACACTCAAACGTTCATAGATTTTAAACATCAATTAATGCAATATTGATTGAGCACTGAATTGAATGTTGTGATATCTATGTATGAAGATAAAACAACATTCAGACCCTGCCCTCAAAAAGATTTTAGTCTTTTGGGAAATTGAACATATGCACTTATGAAGTTAATAATGTAAGTGATAAATATCAACATGTAGTGGAAAGAAAAAAGATAATTCTCAGAATTATATGTTTAAATGCCCAATAAAATATATGAAGAGAAGTGCCAACAACTTGGAAAGATAAATTTTGAGGGCGTGGTTCATGTGGAGAAATAGAGGTAAATATTGGAATGGTGTGAGTATATGTGAAATATAATGCGCACTTTCTGTTTATCTAACATATCAAAAATTCTAATTTTAACTGCATAGCCATGTAAAACTAAAAAATCTGCATATTTTAATATTTAAATGTATAAGCAGGCATTGTTCCCCCTTTTAATCAGAGTTTCAAGCAGTCCAGAAAGTTGCTTTAAATAGATCACTCATTCATTTTCCAGATTATTATTAATGGGCTCTTTCTATGTGATTAGCATTTGTGAGGAATGGGTGATGTAAGAGTAAGGGAGACAAATACACTTGCCCTCTTGGAGTCAAGACTCTAAAGATAAAATAATTAAAACTAGTCCTTGTAATACAATGGGCTATAATGGGGTAAAGTATTATATAAGCAGAGAAAGGTAAAAACAGCTTTGATAAAGGAAGATCAGGGAAGACTTTCTGAGAATGAAATAACAGAGACCTGAAGGTAATTGTAGGAGGAGAAGGGAACGACAGAGGATGAGATGGCTGGATGGCATCACCAACTCGATGGACGTGAGTTTGAATGAACTCCATGAGTTGGTGACGGACAGAGAGGCCTAGCGTGCTGCAATTCATGGGGTTGCAGAGTCGGACATGACTGAACGACACAACTGAACTGAAATGAACTGAACTGAAGGTAATTAGAGGTTAGTCAGAGAAGGAGATACAGAGGAGTTTTATGCAAGAGCCTAGAGATTAGAGAGAGAAAGAGAGTTTTGAAGAACTGAAGTAATCTTAGAACAATCTTAAAAAAAAGTTAAAATATCCATATCAGTCTACCTATCTTTCTATTGAGTGATTTAAAAATTATATGACATTATACCTTGTTTAATCAAAAGTTGATGGTTGAGAAAGAGAAAATATATGAATGGATATCATGCTCCAAGTCTGTAAACTTGTTCTGGTTTGCCCAGTTCAATAGCTAAACTAATATTTTACTCAGAAAGTCAGTAATTGTGATTACTGCTTGGTGACAGGGATGTTGAGATAAAAAAGACACAGACTCAATATCCAGTAATGGAAGAGACACATCATGGGTAAATACAACGTTGTGCTGAATGGTGTATGCTAAAAGCTTGTATACTAGATTCTGAACTAACAAGGCTGCAGAAGCACAGAGAAAGGCACTTTACTTGGCCTCAGAGGATAGGAATGACTTGCCAGAAGACTGACAACCAGGTTGGGCTGAGCCACACAACTGCTCCATTCAGTATTTTTTATTATGAAATCATATGAAAGCCTAGAAATACAAAGAGAAGCTTTACGAGTGCCAGCAATGAATTAACCTGTATAATTAGCATACCTAAAACAGAAAACACTATCACATATGTCATAAGTAAAGGCATTATTTAGATGAGAATAAGAGTGTTCAATGCAGTGCGTGTGTGCTGTCATACCCAGCTCTCTGCAATCCCATGGACTGTAGCCCCCCAGACTCCTCTGTCCATGGGATTATCCCAGCAAGAACAGTAGACTGACAATTCCACTGGTCTCATTGTGTTTTTGGAATCTCTGAATAGTTGTTTATGGTTCTTAGTGCAACATTTAAAAGAATGGCTATGACAAACTTGCCATTTCTCCATGTTTGGAGAAAAGCTGTCAAGGCAATAAAAGCTTAAAACTAATAGGAAGAATGTAGTGCACTATTCTAGCTCTCAAATTATGTAGTTCTTTAATATTAGAAAACTGATTTTTGTGATGGAGGGGCGTTTTCCTCAAGAAGAAAGTATAGTTATAGGTGCTGGCTTTGAGTTTGAGAATTCACTATATTTCTATAACATATGACTTTAGAAGAACAGGAAGAAGAACATGAAAGTGATGAAGAAAGTGTGAATATTGCTAAGATTTCACTTTATAAAGTATTTTCTTATTTTTTTATTTTGTTCAAGTACTGATTTATTATATAATCATACATATTCATGCATTGATATTATAATACTTAATAAGTTTAAAGGTTTAACATTACTACTTTATAAGTTTTGAAGTTAAGGGCAAAGAGAATATACTTGTTTTTATGACTTGAAGTCTCCCTTCTCTGCAGAAAATGATGGGACATGCTAGACTGAAAAATAAGCTGTAATCCTTACTGCTGCTGCTGCTTCTTGTTCAGTTGCTCAGTTGTGTCCAACTCTTTGCAACCCCATGGACTGCAGCATGTCAGGCTTATCCTTGCTTCTTAAAACACTTCAAGTGAAAGAGAAGCAGCATTGAGAATGCTCTGTTACTATTACTCTTTAAGGAATAGATGAGATAATATCCAAAGAATTTGTCCTGTAATATGGGTCAGTGTGGCTATGTCTCTTGATATTTTCAAAAATGATTATATGGTAACTTTCTATATAGTAACTATCTATAACTAGTATAAGTATACAAGGAGTGATAGCAGAACAATCTGTCTGTGAATATTTAGTGATAAACAGATTCTATTTTAGATTAAGAATCTTGTTCTTCTGAAGATAAAATTGCAAACTTTAAAGCATCTTTTCTTTCTGTGATTTATTGAAACTATCAGAATATTATCAGAAGCAAAGTACATGTATTTCCTTGAGTTTTTAAATTCCTCTTATATACAAATCAAGCTAAGCTGAGAAAGTTAAACATGAGAATTATGCAATAAAATTATTTAAAATCCTGAGTTCAATAGATTTGAGCATGCTTCAGGACACAGGGCATGACTTTCATTCCAAGACACACATGAGATATATTTCATTTTATGGTCTATTTTACCTTGGAGATACATTAGAAAAATGCTATAGGGATCATGAGTATATATGGCAAGAAAATGAATACATAAATTAATGAGTAAGCAATTTAGAAAGGCATATAATTCTGGATTACCAAAGTGAAACTTTAACATTAATTAAATAAAATTTTTTGCCCTGCCTTATATCTGTAACTATACTGTTTTAATATAACTGGTCAAAAACACACATTTCTTTTCTCATTTAAAATTCAAGACTACTAAATCTCAAGTTCACTTTCACTGCTGCTTAGAATTCCTACTTTAGTTCATTTACTCTACTATTTTCCTTGATGATTTATGTTTCTCTTCTTTCAGTCCTCTAATATTTCTTCTGCCATAATCATATACACAAATATTTTTGTGATTTTATCTGATATTTTTCCAGTAGTCATGTATGGATGTAAGAGTTGGACTATAAATAAAGCTGAACACTGAAGCATTGATGTTTTTAAACTGTAGTGTTGGAGAAGACTCTTGAGAGTCCCTTGGCCTGCAAGGAGACCCAACCAGTCCATCCTAAAGGAGATCAGTCCTGAGTGTTCATGGAAAGATGGATGTGAAGCTGAAACTCAAATACTTCAGTCACCTGATACAAAGAGCTGACTCATTGGAAAAGACCTTGATGCCAGGAAAAATTGAAGGCGGGAGGAGAAGGGGGCAACAGAGAATGAGATGGTTGGATGGCATCACTGACATTGATTATCATGTCATCAATGGACATGAGTTTGAGTAAACTCTGGGAGTTGGCAATGGACAGGGAGGCCTGGCATGCTGCAGTCCATGGGTCACAAAGAGTTGGACATGACTGAGCAACTGAACTGAACTGAAACCCTCCATTTCTACAAATACTACATCCTCTTGCCTTTGCCAGCAGGGCACTAGATCTAGTAATTCTGTCTTCTTGTAATTAATCAAAGATTATCTGTTTGTTGTATTTTTTCCTACTAGCATTAATATCCCACTAGAAACCCACATTTCTTCTTATTAATAAAAAAAAATCCAACTTTTCTTCTTAGCTTTGAAGTAAGAATACTTGAAATTGCCCTTCCATCACAAATAAAAACCAGAAAAACCAATAGAAAGCAAACATTTTCAGACATTAGAAAGTAAGTAGCATGAAACTGTGATTCCTGAGAAGGCGGAAGATGTTTATCTCTACATAAGCTACACTCTCCACCTGAAGGTAGTTTCCAGATTGTGAAGAAGAAAGACAAAACCAAAAGAGAAGATAAAATTGAATTCTGGAAGCCAACATAGGATTTTGAGAGCATAGTGCCCAACAGGAGAGGGGTGCATAGAGAAAGAATGCCAGAAAATTGCATAGGGATTATTATTATTATTATTTGAGATTTCAGTTAAATACAAATCTCAGAATGTATAGGATAAAACCCTGTGAGTTCAAGAAAGAACAAATTCTATGGAAAAACACCTGAAAGCTGTACAGTTAATAGGTTTACAAAGGGGTGGTGATCATACAAGTTCTCACCAGCCAAAGTGGACAGATCTTATTTAATATATGTGGCATTATAATAGAGAATGTAAATGGGTTGTGACTAAGAAGTAGAATTAAATTAATACAGAGTAAAGTTTTTTTTGAGCTTTGCTAGAAGAAATTTGAAAAATAAGGCCTGAAAGGATCAAAGTGGTCTGCAATAACTTCCTTGTAGACAAAAAATAAATAAATAAATCATACACGTGTAAGAAATACACAATCTAGTATTCAACAACGTAAATGTCTACCATTCAAAGAAAAATTTCTGGATATGTAAAGAAGCAGAAAATGTGACATAATGTGAACAAACAAAAATAAATACAAATTCAGAGATAATATATAAAAAAGAATATAGCAGCTATTATAAGTATGCTCTGTATGCTTAAAGCTGTGAGCAAAAACATGAACATAATGACAGATGAATTAGAAAACATAAAGAAGAACTAAATGGGACTTCCAGGGACAAAAAATACAGTATCTGAAGTAACATCTCTTTGTATAAAGTTAACAGATATGACATTGGATTTAAATTAACTGATTAAAATAAATCTGTTAATTTCAATGTAGGCAATAGAAATTATCCAAAATGAAAACTATAAAGTAATGTGATTGGGCAAAAACACAGAGCCTTGATAAATGATGAGAAATTATCAAGCAGTTTCACATATGTGTCCATTGAAATCCCAAAACAAGTGGGGTGGGGAAGGAAAATTATTCTTCGAAATAATGGCTGAAAATCTGTCACCTATACAAAGCTTAGTGAACTCCAAGCAGGTCAAACACAACATTGAGGCACATTGTCAAATTGCTGCAATCCAATGATTAAGGAAAAAAATCTTAAAAGCAGCTGGAGAAAATAATGCATATGTAGAGAAAAAGTATAAGAAAAATTACAGATTTCTTTTTAGAAATTATTCAGGCCATTGGAAAATGGAATGATATTTTAAAGTGCTAAAGGGAAAAAAAAAAATCAGACTTAGATGTTGCAGTACATGTTAATAGGATGGTAGGCGGTGGTGGCTCCATAGTCTAAAAAGCCAAAGAGTAAAGTTCTTGCTTCTCACTCTCCATTTCTTTTCAAGGATGAAAACCAGGTTGAGATGGAGGATGTTGTAATACAAGTAAGCCAGAAAGTGGCCTTGTTCTAATAGATTTGGGTTTCTCAGCCCAAAGTTGCCCATCATTTTGTTAAATAACTGTCAATGTTTTCTAATTTTTAACTTTTAGAAGTAAAATGAATAATATTAAAAAAAAAAAACACAGAATATGAGCTTCTTGGGAGTAGGTCTATTTATTCTCCACTTATTCACATCACTAAGAAGGTTAGAATGTTGAAAAAAATATTTGTTTTGAATGAATGAATAAAAGTAAGTGCTATAGTTCTACCAAAAATATATTTGTTACTATATTTTCTTAAGGTAAACATATTTCAAATGAAAGTAGTTTCTTTTAACAACCACTCTTGGTTTTAAATTCACTTCTATCTATTCGTAGAGGTAATCTTATCATGAATATGGTATGTTTTCTTCTGGTCATTATTCTCTTACAGATATATAGCCATAAAGATAAATATAGAAACATCACTATATATAGATATATGCTCAAATTTATCTTGTCTTCTGTCTATCTGCTGTTATAAATATTCATCTTGCAAATCTCCATGAATGCTGTTAAAGGCACTGCACAGTTCTCGGGGAAGTGATTCATGTAATGCTAATGTAGACATCATTGTTTTTATACTAGACATGTTGTTCTACCTTTCCATATGTCTTTGTCAGTATTTACAAGGGCCAAATGTTAATTTTATCTATTTCGTTGTTGTAATGTAGCTTTTATGTAGTTCATGGCTTATCATTGCTATATTTCATTATATGAATAGACCATATTTAATTTATCTATTCGCTGAGTGATAAACTTCTAAGTTGTTTTTGATTCTTCAGTGTAACAAATATGTTCATTTATATATCTTGCTCAAGGTTCTGTGTAAAAATTTCCTGAAGGATGTATTACTAGAGATGAAACTGATAGGTCATAGGATATATTTATTTTCTATTTCATTAGACTGTAAAATTACTCCACAGGTCACAGCAGGTTGAATCATCTTATTGTCTTACTATCCATATAGGAAAAACTACTTTCCATATATCTTTGTCATTACTTACAGGGGCCAAATGTTAATTTTTCAAGTATGAAACATGCAAACTGTTAACTCATTATTGTTGAAACCCATTCCTTTAGTAATAATGAGGTTGAACATGTTTTTCAAGGTCTGTTAGGTATATCTTTTTGGGAAATTACATATCTGCACTTCATGGCATGTTTTTTTTGTGATACACTTTGAATTCTCTTTAGAATGGGGGCAAACTTCTAGTTACCTAGGGGCAATAAATAAATATTTATTTATAATTAGGAAAAACATGTTCTGTTGATCTTCGAAGAAACTGTCATTTTCCTCCTCTTTTTATTTGAGGTTTTTTTTTTTTAAGACTTGATTTTTAGAGCAGTTTTAGGTTCATGGGAAAATTAAGAGTAAGGCACAGAGATTTTTCATATTGCTCCCACACCCCCACATGTATAGCCTCCTCCATTGTCAGTGTCCCGCACCAGAATGGTACATTTGTTAAAACTGATCTTTGTGCTGATTTCTGAATCCTGAGTGTGGTTGGATGTGGGAGGCACGATGGTTTAGTGCAAGAGCCTGTGCTTTGGAGTCAGGTAGACTTGGGTTTGGGTCCTGGCTCTTTGATTCTATCATTACCATTGAAAATTTACTCAGACTTTCTGAAATTTATATAATACTTAGTAACTCATAAAGTTCCAAGTATAAACTTGAGAAATAAGTTTAAAGCACTTAGTACAGTGACTATAAAGTAGAAAGTGCTTTATAATAATAACAGTTCCTTTTTTTCTACACTCTTTATCTCAACTGTGTATGTAAACATTGTTTTGGTGTGATAAGGTGTCCAGTTAATATTTTTCATCAAATGTTGCATTAAAACCCCATCTAAGCATTTGGAGGGGCTACTAGTATGCTTAATCTACAACTAAGTATGTTTTTCTTTCTGGGAAAACTTGTCTTTACTGAATTTACACTAAAAAACCTAAACAACCAATCAAGATAAGTGTTGCACCTGTGGGTGAAATTTCTTTTTTTTTTTGGAGATTTTCATTCATTTATCTTCACTCATTAAACATTTTTTTGGTATGTATTGTGCTAGATGTATCATGATCAAGAGAACTGAGTTTCTCTCACATATTCAATTCTGATTAAATAAATTTGGATGACCCTAACGCAAAGAGTTGGACACGGCTGAGCCACTGAACTGAACTGAACTGAATGAAGAGGAAAAGGGGAAGGTGTTTGAAGAAGCAAGTTTGAAATCCTAAGGTATTTTCTGTTTAGTTCAAATTTTAATTCAAAATTTGCAAATGATATTAATAAGGAAAGATAGTTAAGGATGAATAGACAGAGTGGCCTAAATCTGGTTTAAAAAAAAAAAAAAGCATCAGAAACACCAAAGCCCAGTGTGGTTGAGAATTGCAGACCTGCTGCTACGGACAAATAAAAGAGGTTTTAAATCATATTTAGAGGTAAAAAGTATAGAGAATTAGATTTGGCGCTTGGGGCCAACTGTGTAATGTGAACAGGTGACAGAGTAGGCAGAACTCTGAGTCTGTTTTCTGTGTCAAGGAGGATGCTCTTCATACTGAAAAAGGTTAAGCCAAAGTGAGTTAGAAGAAACTGGAGCACAAAATAGGTGAGAAGTGTGAGTGTCTATGACGTGCAGAGGTCACGATTATCTAGGCTACGTGAATTGTGTCCAGCATGCTCAGACAGCCCAGAATGAGTGGTTGAACAAATATTAGACATTTCTTAATATGCCTGTTTAAACTTAACATATTGAACCTTTTATTATGTTTGTCAAAAAGTTCATTTGGGTTTTTCCATAACATCTTACATTTCGGTCATAGCCATATACAATGGTAGCTGAGGATGGACAGCTGCAATGCCTGTGGCTTGTTTTCACGGAGTTTTGAGGAAAGTAACTATTACATGCTGACACATCTGTCCTCTGTTCAAATTTTGCTGAATTATTTGTTTCTTGAGAACAAGAGTCATATTTTTAGATTTCATATTGGTTTCTAGTCTAGTGGTCTTTTTCAGTAGAAACTTAAGAATAGTCGGTAATGATGTAAAGCTTTCTCAGTTATCAATGCAAGGAAATAGAGGAAAACTATACAATGGGAATGATGAGATCTCTTCAAGAAAATTAGAGATACCAAGGGAATATTCCATGCAAAGATGGGCACAATAAAGGAAAGAAATAGTATGGGCATTACAGAAGCAGAAGATATTAAGAAGTGGCAAGAATATTCAGAAGAACTATACAAAACAGATCTTCATGACCCAGATAGCAATGATGGTGTGATCACCCACCTAAAGCCAGACATCCTGGAGTGTGAAGTCAAGTGGGCCTTAGGAAGCATCACTACAAAGGAGTGGAGGTGATGGAATTCCAGTTGAGCTAGTTCAGAACTTAAAAGATGATACTGTGAAAGTGCTGCACTCAATATGCCAGAAAATTTGGAAAACTCAGCAGTGGCCACAGGACTGGAAAAGGTCAGTTTTCATTACAGTCCCAAAGAAAGGCAATGCCAAAGAATGCTCAAACTACTGCACAATTGCACTCATCTCACACATTAAAGTAATGCTAAGATTCTCCAAGCCAGGCTTCAACAGTATGTGAATCATAAACTTCCAGAAGTTCAAGCTGGATTTAGAAAAGACAGAGGAACCAGAGATCAAATTGCCAACATCTGTTGGATCATCAAAAAAGCAAGAGAGTTCCAGAAAAGCATCTACTTCTGCTTTATTGATGACACCAAAGCCTTTGATTGTGTGGATCACAACAAACTGTGGAAAGTTCTTAAAGAGATGGAAATATCAGACTACCTGACCTGCCTCCTGAGAAATCTGTATGTATGTCAGAAAGGAACAGTTAGAACTGGACATGGAAAAATAGACAGATTTCAAATCGGGAAAGGAGTACGTCAAGGCTGTGTATTGTCTCCTTGCTTATTTAACTTATATGCAGAGTACATTATGAGAAACACTGGATTGGATGAAGCACAAGCTGGAATCTAGGTTGCTGGGAGAAATATCAGTAACCTCAGATATGCAGATGACACCACCCTTTGGCAGAAAGTGAAGAAGAGCCAAAGAGCCTCTTGGCTTAAAGCTCAACATGCAGAAAACGAGGATCATGGCATACGGTCCCATCACTTCATAGCAAATAGATGGGGAAACAATGGAAACAGTGACAGACTTTACCTTCTTGGGCTCTAAAATCACTGCAGATGGTGATTGTAGCCATGAAATTAAAAAAAACACTTGCTGCTTTGGAAAAAAGCTATGACCAACCTAAGCAGCATATTGAAAAGCAGAGACATTACTTTGCCAACAAAGGTCCATCTAGTCAAAGCTATAGTTTTTCTGGTAGTCATGTAAGGATGTGAAAGTTGGACTGTAGAGAAAGCTGAGCACTGAAGAATTAATGCTTTTGAACTGTGGTGATGGAGAAGACTCCTGAGAGTACCTTGGACTGCAAGGAGATCCAACCAGTCCATTCTAAAGGATATCAGTCCTGGGTATTCATTGGAAGGACTGATGTTGAAGCTAAACTCCAGTACTCTGGCCACCTGATGTCAAAAACTGACTCATTTGAAAAGACCATGGTGGTGGGAAAGATTGAAGGTGGGAGGAGAAGGGGATGACAGAGGATGAGATGGTTGGATGGCATCACCAAGTCGATGAGCACGATTTTGAATAAGCTCCAGGAATTGGTGATGGACAGGGAAGCCTCATGTACTGCAGTTCATGGGTTTGCCAAGAGTTGGACATGACAGCGACTGAACTGATGTAAAGATTTCCCTTAAGTTAAATGTGTGAACATATATGAATAGTAGGGGTCACAGTTGTCTTAGGTTAACATGAAAAACTGACATGCACATAATTTTTGTTAGTTTTTGCCATTGTTTTTAAATTTATAAGAACTGAGTTTAGTTGGAAAAATGCAATCTTTGGCTGCATTAAGAGACTTAAAATCTTATCTTTCTTGTATTCTACATATTTGCGTATTTGTCTTCAAAGTTTTTTCAGAGAGATGTTTTTATTCTTAGCTATGTTCTAAATCACTGTCAAACCAAATGGGGATTTTCTTAGGGATTTTTAATTTTTCTTATCAAAGTTCCTGAAAACATTTTTTGGAAAAAAAAATAGGTTTCATATTTTATGGTATGGTAAAATCATTTCTCTCTTCTACTTTGAAGAAATGAATGAAGTTGTATTAAAGCTGTAGTTGCTAGGAAATTATTGTAACTTGTTATTTGCCAATTATGGGTTAGAATATATATGTTTACTTAAGTGTCTATATTACATAACTGTAATACATCATGAGAGCTCATATGGCCATGATAATTTAACACAGTATTTGCAGCAAATTATGGCAGCACTGCTGGATGTTGAGGGTTTGAGGGAAAAGATGGAATTTGCCCCTGGTTTTTGTTGAAGGGGATCTGGGGATCCCCTGCTTGGAGTTTCCTGGAATAGGTTTTCTTTCAATGTCAAATTTAGACTTACAATCTTTGGCCCAATGCATTCCTCCATGGTAGTGATGGCAGATTTTTGGAAGTTTTTTTATTTTTATTTTTTCTTTCTTTCTTTCCTTTTTTTTTTTTTTTAAGTTTTCTTAGGGCAGTCTCTTTTTAAATAGTTCCTATTTCCACATGTAAAGCATTCTTCATTTCCCTTTCTTAAGACAGCAACCATTGTTTCAGCTAGCATTTGCATCTTTTGAGTTTCGAATCCTAGATCATGACAAACCTTCAAATAATCAATAATAGTCCCTGTCTCATGAATTGGAGCTATAGCTTTTTGACATTCCTGATTTGCATTTTCAGAAACAAGTAATTTCTCTAGTTGCCTTTTGGCTTCTTCTCCAATTACAGTATGGGAAATAGCAGTTTGTAATCTAGCTAAAAAATCAGCATACATTTCACTAGGTCCCTGAATTTTAAATAAATCATGAAGTAAAGTTGAAAAGTGATGGGGCTTTCCAGCCATTTTACCTATGTCTTAATACTTACCGACTTCAATAGGCCCTGGGATCACTCTGTCCAAATCGCCTACATGTACCAAGCTCCTGTTCTGGGTGCCACTTGTTGAGGTCCTTTAATGGACTGAACCTGGTGGTCCAGAGTCAACCAATAAGAAAGTAAAGGAGAAAGAAAGAGGCTGATATTCCTTGGTTTATGCAGAAAGCCAATAAAGCCCCTTCACAGGGCTTGCTCTATTCATGGAGGCCTCAGGTGCCCTCTTGATGGGGTGAAGGCATAGAGCGCCTTCTTGAGAGGGTTTTAGAAGCCCAGGCAGGAAAGTGAACTCAGAGGGCCTCTGTGTTCCAAGGAAATAGTCTGAGAGAGAGAGAGAGAGAGAGAGAGAGAGAGAGAGAGACAGACAGGGACCAGAGCTGTGATGGAGCAAAGGTGTTATAATCAATATGGTGTGGGCATATATACGGTAGTTATTCTCAGCAAAGATAAAGATAAAAATTCCAGACTTACAAAGAATAGGCGATCCATATTAAAGAGAGAGAGTTGTAAATAATCACTTTTACCATATGGTTCATAAAAAGGAAGAGGGTAATTATCACTGTATAGAAAAACTAATGAAAGAAATGCCTGGATTCTTCAGCCTGGGAGAGGCTTGCCTCTCCTCTTAATTCCTGCAGGAATTAATAAGGAACAGAGAATTCCTGACAGATCCAAAAGAGCACACAGGAAGCCCCCTGTTAAATGCTCCCTGACAGGTCTATTTAGTAAAAATTGACTTTTCCTGCTGTTTTCTAAGGGCTTCCTGGTGAGTCAGACAGTAAAGAAACTGTCTGCAATGCAGGAGACCTGGGTTCTATCCCTAGGTTGAGAAGATCCCCTGGAGAAGGGAATGGCTATTCATTCCAGTATTCTTGCTTGGAGAATTCCATGGACAGAGGAGCCTGGCCTTCTAAAAACAGGACTTTTTTGGGGCATTTTTGTTGTTGTTTACTTTTATTTTTTTAACTTTTTAAGATTAGAGTATAGCTCTAACTATACTCCATGGAGAAAAGCCAGTTATCAATGTTGTTACTCGTTTCAGGTGGACAGCAAAGGAATTGTCCACATAAATACATATAAATGTATAAAAATAAATTCATTCTCCCCCCAATAAAAAGAGTCCTCTTGTATTTGTAAAACTTTAAGCATATTTATAAACAAACACACACATAGGAAAAAGCTTCAATTTGACAGGATTTTCAAGATATTCATCAACTGGAATCCTATTGTAGACTTGCAGTAGGATTATAAAGACCAATAAGCAATTTAATCCAGCCTTTGGGTCTTGGAAAGCATGAACCTTCTTGGGGAGGTTAGTGCTGGAGTACTGAAGGTGTATGGAGTACTATATACCCATTTCCCCAGCTCTAGCACATTTAATTCATGATTCATCATGGAGTAATACTTAGATCTTTGTTTCTTTCTTTTCTATAAGTAAATAATCACCTACAAGTATCATTCTCATCAAACTGCAGTCAACAGCTACACATCAAGGACTACCTGCAGGTAGCTTGAATCAGGCAAAAAAAAAAAAAAAAAGCAGCTTCTGTCTGAGGTATAGGGCTCAGCAGGTCCACTCATAATGCTGTTCGTGACTCTGTATGCTTAACTCCGAGCACTTGTTCATAATTGACCTCTTAATTTTTTTTTTTTTAATTGGAGGATAATTGCTTTACAGCGTTGTGTTTGTTTCTGCCATAAAACAACCTGAGTCAATTATAATTGTATATCCCTTCCTTCTGGAGGCTCCCTCTCCCATCCCATCCCATCCCTCAAGGTCATCACAGAGTGACAGGCCCAACCCCCTGTGTTACCTAGCAGCTTCCCACTGGTTATTTTGTACATGGTACCATATACATGTTAATGGTGCCCTCTCAATTCGTCTCACCTTCTCCTTCCCACTCTGTGTTCATAAGTCTGTTCTTTGCATCTGTGTCTCCACTCCTTCCTTAAAAATAGGTTCATCAGTACTATTTTTCTAGATTCCATATACATGTGTTAATATATTTGTTTTTCTCTTTCTGACTTATTTCACTCTGTGAAACAGGCTCAAGTTTCATCCACCTCACTACAACTGATTCAAATTCACTCCTTTTTATGGCTGAATAATCATAACTGACCTCTTATGTTTTACAACAAATCCTGAAATTAGATTCCTTGTCTCTTGGATCCTGTGGTATATGTAGAAAGCCTGCTTTTTGAAAGCCTAGCTAGCCTCCTGAATTGAAAGCCTAGCTAGTCCTTCCTGACTAGCTGTCTGGCACCTTGTGCTATAGTTGAGGCACCAAGGAAGAGGGACTAGCTTTCAAATACTGATTTCTACGTATACCATTCCTTAGACGATTACTGCCCCCTTCTGATGTCTGTATCAGAAGCTTTCTCTATCTCTTTTATAGTTTAATAAAACTTTATTACACAAAAGCTCTGAGCAATCAAGCCTCACCACTGGCCCCAGATTGAATTCTCCTCTGGAGGCCAAGAATTCTGGCGTCTTTTGTGGTTCAGCAGCAACCTTTCATCTTGGTGGCTCTTCCGGGATTCTTTAGAACAAGGTAAGGATGCCTGGAGTTCTAGTTCTTTGTTCTCCTAGTGAACATGTTTTCTGCTGTACTTTACTAACTCTACAGTGTACTTCTGTGAAAGAATGACATGCCCTGCATGAAGCAAGTGAGGAGCTCTGCTCTGCAGTTCTGCAGTGACTTCATATAGCTTATGCAGAAACCCTGTCAGGGGTTTATACCAACCTGCCAATGGACTTCCCTGGTGGTTCAGATGGTAAAGCATCTGCTTACAATGCAGAAGGCCTGGGTTCAATCCCTGGGTTGGGAAGATCTCCTAGAGAAGGAAATGGTAACCCATTCCAGTATTCTTGCCTGGAAAATCCCAGGGATGGAGGAGTCTGATAGGCTACAGTCTATGGGGTCACAAAGAGTCAACTTCACTTTCACTGTCTAGATGATTGCTTAGTCTTTTATGTCTCATTGTCTTCAAGTGTAAGGTAGAGTGAGAACAGTGTTGAATAATTGTTTTAAGAAATAGGTTAACACTGTATTTGATGAACTGTATATGAAATGCTTAAAAATTCTAGACATATGGCAAGAGTCTCGGAAAACAGTAGTAGAATCTTGCTTGCATGAGAAAGTGGCTTTGGATTCCAGTGCCAATTATTATTATCAAACCATAATTAAAAGACATAGATTTTAAAATTTGCTGAAGAACAAATGACAACAGAATTGAAAATGTATGTATAAACTACATCTCCTGCTTTAGGCCTTGATATAAATAATTATTTTAGGTTTTATGGAATATCCAAGACTAATAGAATAAACTTTCTAATATGAGACTTTAAAATGTTGGCTCCACATGTTATCTCATTCTCTCCCCTCCTCCAATAATAGTTCTAAATACACACTGGAAATAAAAAAATGTTATTAAGGGGAACATTGCAGCCCTGTGGTCTCTGTTCTTTCATAAAGAAGCATCTGCTTTTTATGCCTCCAGAATCACATCTCTTTAGTTACTGAGTACTAAAAAGCTATATATATATTTTTTTGAGAGTGGGGGAAAATAAAAATTAAGATTGTGTCTGTTAGCATAAAGGAAATTAAGTTTATTCAAAATATGAAATGCTAAGAAAATAAATTTGTGTTAATTTATAGCCACTTAGTTCTCACAGGGTTTTGACTGAGTGAAAATTTAAGTGGTTTCTACACATACATGATCAGTCTTGCTGGACATGCCACAGCCCCAAGGTTATGACTATTGATAAAATGATTTAAGAGAATAAATGTGCAGCATAGATAAGTTCTCAAAATTTACTGTCCAGAATGACTGTGACTAAGAGAATAAAAATGGTCATTCCATTTATCTATCATATTTCTTTACTTAGAGAATTAGGGTCCTAAATGTATATGTCATAATGCCCCAGAGAGAACATGGTGTCCAATTTAAAGGAGTCTGGAGAATATTACCACTGATCTCTGCACATCTTTGTCTGTTGGAATTGTGTATAAGTCATACAGGCATACCTTGTTTTATTATACTTCACTTTATTGCATTTGAGGCTTCCCTGATGGCTCAAACAGTAAAAAGCCTGCGTGCAATGTTACAGACCTGGGTTCAATCCCTGGGTAGTGAAGATCCCCTGGAGAAGGCAATGGCTACCCACTCCAGTATCTCTCTTGCCTGGAAAATTCCATGGACAGAGGAGCCTGGTGGGCTACAATCCATGGGGTTGCAGAGAGTTGGGACATGACTGAGCTACTAACACTTTCACTAACACTGCATTTAGCAGATACTGTGATTTTTACAGATTGGGGTCTGTGGTAACCCTGTGTCAGGCAAGTTTATTTTTATCATGTTTTTAAACAGCATTTGCTCACTTGTGTCTCTGCATCACATTTTGATAATCCTTGTACTGTTTCAAGCATTTTCATTATTATATTTCTTATGGTGATTGGTTACCATTGATCTTTGTTACTTCTATGACTCACTGAAGGCTTATATTGGTAAACTAATAAAGTGTTTTAAACTAAAATATGTAAATTTTTTCAGACATAATACTATTGTGCACTCAGTAGACTACATTGTATTATAAAGATAACTTTCATGTATACTGGGAAGCCAAAGAAATTGTGTGGTTCACTTTATTGTGATATTTGTTCTTTTGTGGTAGTATGGAAATGAACTTGCAATATCCCAGGGATATACTTGTATTTATATTTAAGTTGCTGAGAAAATAAGGTTTTCCTTATCATTGTCAGAACCTTGAAAGTGTATTTAGATTTGAATGTTAGCTCAAATTACTGTTAAATGTTGAATTATGTCTTCCCCAAATTTGTATCTTCAAGTCCTAATCCCTAGTACATTATGATGGATTTTATTTGAAGTTACCATTTGTACAGAGATAGTTAAGATAAGATATGTTAGGATGGGCCCAAATCCAGTGCAACTGGTGTCCTTAATGAAAAGGGAAAATTTGGAGGTTGATACACACACAGTGAGAATGCCATGTGAACATGAAGACAATCTGCTACAAGTCAAGGAGAGAAGCCTGGAATAGAAACAACCTTCACAGCCCTCAGAAGAACCAGTCCTGTGAACACCTTGATTTTGAACTTCTAGCCTCCAGAATTTCGAGACGGTGTATTACATTTCTGCCACTGAGATTGTGGTACTCTGTTATGAAAGCCCTAGTAACTAATAGAATTACTTATTAGCTGTGTTACTTGGACAAATGACTTTACTTTATTTTTTTTTTTAAGCTTGAGTTAAAAAAAAAAGCTGGTGTTCTCCCCATTGCAAAGTGGGAATGATAAAAACAGAATTGTTGAAAAGAATGAGTTCTGAGGTGAGCCTTTGTGTTCATATTCCAACTCTATCACTTAATAGATGTATAACTTTGAGCAGGTTACTTAACGTCTTTCTGCTTCAGTGTTTAATGTGTAGTATGAAGATAATTATCAGGGCTATCAGATAGCTATCAGGGCTTCCTTTGATAGCTCAGTTGGTAAATAATCCACCTGCAATGCAGGCGACCTTGGTTCAATTCCTGAGTTGGGGAGGCCTACTGGAGAAGGGATAGACTACCCACTCCTGTATTCCTGGGCTTCCCTTGTGGTTCAGCTGGTAAAGAATCCACCTGCAATATGGGAGACCTGGGATCAATCCCTGGATTGGGAAGACCTTCTGGAAAAGGGAAAGCCTATCCACTCCAGTATTCTGGGCTGGAGAATTCCATGGACTGTCCATGTTGTCACAAAGAGTTGGACATGACTGAGCGATTTTCAATTATGAAAATAGTAACAGCACCTATCTCATAGGTTTGATGTGAGGATTGAATGAGTTTATGTGTATAAAACATTTAAAACTGTATCTGATACGTGCTAAGTGCTCAATAAATGTCAAATAACATCTGCTTTATTGACTGTGCAAAAGCCTTTTCCTGTGTGAATCACAATAAACTGGAAAATTCTGAAAGCGATGGGAATACCAGACCATCTGACTTGCCTCTTGAGAAATCTGTATGCAGGTCAGGAAGCAACAGTTAGAACTGGATATGGAACAACTGACTGGTTCCAAATAGGAAAAGGAGTACGTCAAGGTTGTATATTATCACCCTGCTTATTTAACTTCTATGCAGAGTATATCATGAGAAATGCTGGACTGGAAGAAGCTCAAGCTGGAATCAAGATTGCCAGGAGAAATATCAATAACCTCAGTATGCAGATGGCATCACCCTTATGGCAGAAAGTGAAGAGGAACTAAAAAGCCTCTTGATGAAAGTGAAAAAGAAGAGTGAAAAAGTTGGTTTAAAGCTCAACATTAAGAAAACGAAGATCATTGCATCTGGTCCCATCGCTTCATAGCAAATAGACGGGGAAACAGTGGAAACAGTGTCAGACTTTATTTATTTATTTTTTTTGGGGGGGGGGCTCCAAAATCACTGCAGATGGTGACTGCAGCCATGAAATTAAAAGACGCTTACTCCTTGGGAGAAAAGTTATGACCAAATTAGATAGCATATTGAAAAGCAGAGACATTACTTTACCAACAAAGGTCCATCTAGTCAAGGCTATTGTTTTTCCTGTGGTCTTGTATGGATGTGAGAGTTGGACTGTGAAGAAAGCTGAGCACTGAAGAATTGATGCTTTTGAACTGTGGTGTTGGAGAAGACTCTTGAGAGTCCCTTGGACTGCAAGGAGATCCAACCAGTCAAGTCTGAAGGAGATCAACCCTGGGTGTTCTTTTGAAGGAATGATGCTAAAGCTGAAACTCTAGTACTTTGGCCACGTCATGTGAAGAGTTGACTCATTGGAAAAGACTCTGATGCTGGGAGGGATTGAGGGCAGGAGGAAAAGGGGACGACAGAGGATGAGATGGCTGGATGGCATCACTGACTCGACGGACATGAGTTTGAGTGAACTCTGGGAGTTGGTGATGGACAGGGAGGCCTGGCGTGCTGCGATTCGTGGGGTTGCACAAAGTCGGATATGACTGAGCGACTGAAATGAACTGAAATGAACATTGGCCACTTGGAGGTTAAGTTAGTACATATAAAACACTGCATGGTGCCTGATACATAATAAAGTCCTAGTAAATGCTCATTATTATATTAATTTCTTCCTACTAATCATCTTAAGTTCCCCTAATGACATTAGAAATAATTCAGAGGTCTCAAAAATATATTTGAATAATTGAATTTATAGAAGACAGTGATTATTAGTAAAAACCATAACATAATTTATTTCAATTGTATATCATATTGCCTGTAAGATCTTGAAAGCTGTCATTTTTTATATTCAACAATACAAACATGTACTCATTTTGAAGATTTTTAAAATGTGCTTCTTTCAATGTGTCATGGATTTTACATTTTCCTTCAGTAGATCTAGAGCAGAATTTTCTATAACTAATATTTTATTTAGAATATTTTAATATGCTATATAGGAAGATGCTTGTTTCTTTTCTTTCCTCTTTTCATTTTCCATTTTCTTCCCTAAAATAGCATTAAATTGGAAATATATCTCTTACAGCTATACTTAATGAAATTAAGATAGAAAGACTTCATGATTTAGTAAAAAATAATCTGTGATTAAGAAAAAAATTCTTAGAAAATGACTTCAGCTATTAAAAACAAGTGACTTTTGAACTGATTCAAACAAAATAAAAAAAGATAGTTCATGCTGACTAAAAGAATTTTCTTTGTAAATTCTCAATTCATATCTCAGTTAAGGAATCAAACTTTTCCTTCAGGGAGACATTTCTTACAATTCAGGCCTTTATGATTCAAAGTCAAACCAAAGTGGATTGCAAAATAGTCTATTGGTGACTAGACTCAAGTGGGCACAAGTGTAGCTCTCAAACACAAGGAAGGATAGCAGATGATCATTGACTGCATAGTGGATATATCATGCTTGCTATACTGTGGTGATAAGCCATTTCACAGTGGACAGGTGACATTTCCTTGTTTGTTTATTTCTGTTTTTTAAAATTAGGTATATCAGTCAAGGTCTCCTGTGAAATATAGTTTTTTTTTATTTCCTCCTTACTGAATGTGACTATAGATTTCACATTATCTTCACATACCTTACTCAGAGGATATGTGAAGAGGTAGAGAATTTGTTTACAGAGATGTGGCAGGAAAAAGAGAATCAATGTGAAACATAGGCTAGTAAAAGTGAAAAGCTGTTATCACTTCTAGGCATAAAATAGCAAGGAAAGGGAGCAGTTACCTGAACCTAGGGGAAATATAGCTCTGACAAGGCTGTGGCTTTAGACGAGAGGAAAGAACCACTACCACACAGCATCTCTGCAGAAAGGGAGTAGGGGGGAATAAATTCCTTGACCTGTATATGTTCCCACCTTCCAATCCCCTGCAGAATCTCCCAATGGTTGAATGTGGGAAGCTAGAAAGCAAGGGAGTTTAGTGTTCAAAATTATTGCAAGTCAGCCTCCTGCAGAACAAAATAGGGCACAGATGGCTGAAAATGGATCTGGAAGGACAAACTAAGATAAAAAAACAGACAAAAGTTTTTTTTTTTTTTTCTAAGTCAAAATTGTAACCTAAATATGAGTGTTCTTTACACGTTGATTAAAATAGCAGAGATCATTTTTCAAATACTTAAATGGGACCTTGAATTCATTCTGTGAATTGATTATTTTGAAATATAAAAGAAAGTATTATTTGGTATATTCTGTTCAAATGTTTTCTTCCTGCTGGTGAACTATTAATTATAAGTGAAATATTTGTCATCATGTAAAGCCTTACTGATTATTCACATGCATTTTTACCTAGAAGTTTAATGATACTGGGTATAATGATCTACTTTATATTGAAGATGAAAATGATGCTTTGTTGAAGAGTGAGGCTGGCATGCTGTTGAATGACCAGCTGAACATTAATCTTGCTATAATTATTGCTATTTGCTTAGTCATCACAACAAATAAGCACCCTAGTCTTAGTGATTTCATATTTAACTGCTAGGAGCACTTAAAAGCTAAGCCAACGATATGGTGAGTGATTAAGAGTGTAATTCTGGAGTTCTAATGCCAGTGTTTCAGATGCAACTCAACAATGAGAAAGCATGAGTGAGTACTTAACTTTTTGAAGTTTATTTTTCTGATTAATGAAATAGACTCAATAATATAATGCATATAATAAAATGATTATAAAGATCACCAAAAAATATAAATGTAAAATATTTAACATAATGCTAGGTATGTAAAACAATGATGATCCCAAGAAAAACTGAATTTACCATATAGATAGAATCTGTGACAAATATATTAATCTGCCTTAATAATGGGCCAACACTGTTTAGAAGAGTGCCCTCATTAAGGTGAGATTATACACACACTGGAAAAAAATGCTATATTCTTGAGGAAGCATGAAGTATAGTAACAGAAAAATTATAAAAACAAGGTACCAAAGATAAGAGAATCTCCAAAATCTAAGAGTTAAAATCACTTTCCTATATTTCAGAGCTGAATCAATTGAAAACTCAATGAAAAGGTAGCAGAGATATTTTTAATTATAAGACTGTATGATTTTGTTTACAATATAAGATTATGTGGGCTTCCCTGGTGGCTCAGAGGTTAAAGCATCTGCCTGGAATGCGGGAGACCTGGGTTTGATCCCTGGGTAGGGAAGATCTGGAGAAGGAAATGGATCTTCACGACCCAGATAATCATGATGATGTGATGACTAATCTAGAGCCAGACATCTGGGAATATGAAGTCAAGTGGGCCTTAGAAAGCATTACTACGAACAAAGCTAGTGGAGGTGATGGAATTCCAGTTGAGCTGTTTCAAATCCTGAAAGATGATGCTGTGAACGTGCTGCACTCAATATGCCAGCAAATCTGGAAAACTCAGCAGTGGCCACAGGACTGGAAAAGGTCAGTTTTCATTCCAATTCCAAAGAAAGGCGATGCCAAAGAATGCTCAAACTACCGCACAATTGCACTCATCTCACATGCTAGTAAAGTAATGCTCAAAATTCTCCAAGCCAGACTTCAGCAATATGTGAACCGTGAACTCCCTGAAGTTCAAGCTGATTTTAGAAAAGGCAGAGGAATCAGAGATCAAATTGCCAACATCCGCTGGATCATGGAAAAAGCAAGAGAGTTCCAGAAAAATATCTATTTCTGCTTTATTGACTATGCCAAAGACTTTGACTGTGTGGATCACAAGAAACTGTGGAAAATTCTGAACGAGATGGGAATACCAGACCACTTAACCTGCCTCTTAAGAAATCTGTATGCAGGTCAGGAAACAACAGTTAGAACTGGACATGGAACAATAGACTGTTCCAAATAGGAAAAGGAGTACATCAAGGCTGTATATTGTCACCCTGCTTATTTAACTTATATGCAGAGTACATCATGAGAAACGCTGGACTGGAGAAACAGAAGCTGGAATCAAGATTGCTGGGCGAAATATCAATAACCTTAGATATGCAGATGACAGCACCCTTATGGCAGAAAGTGAAGGTGAAGGTGAAGTCGCTCAGTCGTGTCCGACTCTTTGCGACCCCGTGGACTGTAATGTACTAGGTTTCTTGGTCCATGGGATTCTCCAGGCAAGAATACTGGAGTGGATTGCCATTTCCTTCTCCAGGGGATCTTCCCGACCCAGGGATCGAACCCGGGTCTCCCGCATTGGAGGCAGACGCTTTAACCGCTGAGCCACCAGGGAAGACAGAAAGTGAAGAGGAGCTAAAAAGCCTCTTGATGAAAGTGAAAGAGGAGAGTGAAAAAGTTGGCTTAAAGTTGGCTTAAAGCTCAACATTCTGAAAACGAAGATCATGGCATCTGGCCCCATCACTTCATGGGAAATAGATGAGGATTAGATGGCTGGATGGCATCACGGACTCAATGGAGGTGAGTCTGAGTGAACTCTGGGAGTTGGTGATGGACAGGGAAGCCTGACGTGCTGCGATTCATGGGGTCGCAGAGAGTCGGACACGACTAAGCAACTGAACTGAACTGAACTGAATAAGATTATGTACTTGAAATTCTTCTCAAAGCAGGTAAAGAGATCGGCTAGAGAGTAAAGATTAACATGGAAAATATTTCTTCCTTTAGATATAGAAATTTTGGATCCTAACTCTGTGATTACCTGTGATTTTGAATGAACCATTTCTTGAAATTGTTTCATTTTGTATACAGAATGAGTTGGAAAGAAGCAACAGTTTTCAAAATACCCTCCAGAGAAATTGGATTCATCAATTAAACAAGTTTGGAAGATAGTGGTTTTCTTTATCTCCCTCTCAGAAATACCAACAGCATGTTTCAGTTCAGTCGCTCAGTCGTGTCCGGCTTTTTGTGACACCATGAATAGCAAACTTGAAATTCTTCTCAAAGCAGGTAAAGAGATCGGCTAGAGAGTAAAGATTAACATGGAAAATATTTCTTCCTTTAGATATAGAAATTTTGGATCCTAACTCTGTGATTACCTGTGATTTTGAATGAACCATTTCTTGAAATTGTTTCATTTTGTATACAGAATGAGTTGGAAAGAAGCAACAGTTTTCAAAATACCCTCCAGAGAAATTGGATTCATCAATTAAACAAGTTTGGAAGATAGTGGTTTTCTTTATCTCCCTCTCAGAAATACCAACAGCATGTTTCAGTTCAGTCGCTCAGTCGTGTCCGGCTTTTTGTGACACCATGAATAGCACCACGCCAGGCCTCCCTGTCCATCACCAACACCCGGAGTTTACACAAACTTATGTCCATAGAGTTGGTGATGCCATCCAGCCATCTCATCCTCTGTCGTCCCCTTTTCCTCCTGCCCTCAATCCCTCTCAGCATCAGAATCTCTTCCAATGAGTCAACTCTTCGCATGAGGTGGCCAAAGTATTGGAGTTTCAGCTTCAGCATCAGTCCTTCCAATGAACACTCAGCACTGTTGTCCTTTAGGATGGACTAGTTGGATCTCTTTGCAGTCCAAGGGGCTC
>SJXQ01004405.1:0-99783 GCA_006408695.1 Aepyceros melampus | reverse complement strand
TCCTCTCCTCTGTACTCTGTGCTCCCCTGTGCTCCCCTGTGCTCTCCTCTGTGCTCCCCTGTGCTCCCCTGTCCTCTCCTCTGTACTCTGTGCTCCCCTGTGCTCTCCTCTGTACTCTGTGCTCCCCTGTCCTCTCCTCTGTACTCTGTGCTCCCCTGTCCTCTCCTCTGTACTCTGTACCAGGGTTCTGCATTCTGGTGCTTCTCTTTTGCCAGCTGCCTTCCAGTTGTTTTAGGCCAACAGAAGACAATGACGAAAAACTGGAGGACCAGAGGAGAGAGGCCAGGGGTTTCTTCCCTGCTCTTCCTGCTTCTGAGCTATTCTCTACCAGCAGTGTCCCTTGCGGTGACTCTTCCCACATGGAAGGTCAGGACTCTGGGTGTTACAGGAGTCGGTAACACTCCCCACCATCTGCATTCCACCTCAGGCATTAGGGATAAAAACTCTGCCTTCCAGCTGCTACTTTCTGGATGCCTCCGTGTCCATCATTCCGTGTGCCCACCAGGTCCTTCTCTTACCTCTGTAAGTAGTCTCCCCTTTCAAGCTTCCTTGTTGAAACCATCTGAGCGAATTGTGTTTCCTGCTGGGACCGTGACTGACATCATACAGGATAAATTGCTTTTAAAAAATTTAAAAGGAATGGGTAACATAAATAACACCATCATAAGTTAAGCGTACAGAGAAACTACTAAGCAAAGTATCCACTGATACTCCTCAGAGTAGTTTGTGAACCCTTCCACTACTCATTCCATTTCAAAGTGACCTTCCACACTTGGGGGCCTCTCCTTACTGCCAATTGTGCTTTCATTATGATTCCAATCGTGAACACTGACTGCGGGCTGAAATCTGGCCATGCTATACCTATACTTACCCTTTAATATACTCTTTCAGAGATGAGGCAATAAAGTTATTTTAGGAAGTTTAACACATGCCAAACTAACAAATGTCTACCAATTTGAATACTATTTATGCCAGATTTAACTGATATATTAAACACTTTAAAATCTCTGATCATAAGTGGGAGGAAAACTATTTACAAATTATGAAATGTGATTAAATGCATACTTAATTATATTCAATTATAAATATTTAATATTCATAATTGACCCTTTGGGAAAAAACTAAGTATCCTTAAAAATGTTTTTCCTTTTCTGATATTCTTGATCTTGTAATAGTAAATGACCCCACAAGAGCAAAAGCCACAAACAAGAAACCCTTTCTTTAAAGAATTGTCTGTGAATTCTTAAAAAAAGATAATAGTTTTCAATCACATATTTAATTGTGAATCAGAATTTATTACTTGATAAGCTTGTCATTCTTTGGAAACTTAACATTTTTCTATTTTAAAGAAGACTAAAGCACTGCCATAAATTTGCCTTTAAGAACTTGTGGAGTTTTTCCTTGTTTATGATTAAGGGCTATAATTCTATTTGTGTATTATAATTGTATATAAATAGTCCTGTTTGTGTATTACCTTTATATTTTACATATTATTTAAATGAAATTATGTAATTACACAGAGGAAAGTCTTCGTTTCCCAACTGTCTGGTTAGTGGCTCCAAAGTGTACACTGAGAGGTAAGTAGGTGACATGTGAGGTGGTTTCCACAGTGCTCTGTGCAAGCTGGCACACAATAGTGCCAGTTATTGTTGCCTGTAGGCAGAATTCACTCATTCACTGGACCAGAGGCAAATTTACCTGGAGGTCAATGAATTTAAGTTTCAGGGCATCTCTTACACTCAAATCTGAGAGTATCAAGAGTCGCTAGGCCTTATGGAATATTCTAGGTGGCAGGTGAAGACAGGCTCTAAGAGGAAGCATTTCTATGAAGTTATTTCTGGTCAGTTGATTAAAAGGTCATTAGAAGTAAAACGTCTGACTCTCTGAGACATCAATAATTTGTTGTGATTTCTTTTCTCAGTTTAAATAAATATTCATTTTCTTATCTACTTTTAACTGGAATTTTATATTATTTTTCTTAAAGAAAGTCTACCAAATCGTATAAGCTTCAGATCAGGAATTTCCACTGATCACACTTTCCAAATATAATCTGTCCAGAAATTTGGGTCTTAAACATTACTTATACGAACAGAAAGTCTTGTTGCCAAGGAGCAATGACTTTAAAACTTTACCAGCACCCAACAAAGAAAACTCACTGGACAGCAAAAGAAACATGACTCAGAAGCCTTCAGCTTTTTGTTGGCTGGAACATCACTGAAAGCCATTGGGTAGTTTGAGGATCTGACCGGAAGAAGTAGTGGGCACCTTAGTGGCCACCAAGTGAAAATGAGACATTTTATTGTTAAATATAAACCCCTTTTGTGTTGCAAAACCAGTTTAAAGGAAGATAACACCTCCACCTCTTGTGGACAACCTGACTATGCTTCGAACAGCTTAAGCTTTGTCATACTAGTTCCTGAAAATATCCAATATTCCTAAGAAATATACATCTTTATTTACAATCCACTTTTTCATTACACTCAGATCGTGATACTGCTGATAGTCAACAGCATTTTACAATTTATTTCACAAGTGAATCACAGAGAAGGAAAAATAACATGATGTTCTTAAAAGACCTAACAGATACAGTGAAAAGTTTAACTCATTTTCCTTCTTTGCTTCATTATTTCCAACACACATGAAAGGCAACCGTTTGTTTTTGAAAACACTGTAAACCTGTCAAACCTTTCAGTTGGTCATTTATTGTGTGTGTGTCCGACAATACTCATTTCTTTGTGTTACTTTGTCCTTAGCTTAAAAAAAATAATAATTGTGATGAAAATCATTTTGTTTATTTCCAGATAAACACTCAACCATATGCATAAAATTCAAAACTAATGAACATATGTGTTTAAATTAGAATGAGATGTGGTGGGGGGTGGGGAGCCCATGAAAATACATACACTAGCAGCCATTGTAAGGTCTATCTCATTATGTTTGCCAAACTTTGAAGTCTGGGCGAGCTTCCCAATTCTGTGCCCGCTGGAAATCCTGCAAGTAGCTGATTTGTGAGACAATGCCAAGTCATCCAAAAATGGAAGGATGAGATTAGGTTCAGTGTAAACCTATAACCACAAATACTGTGATCCTATCAACATGATCTAGCTGCAGTCCCTTTGTTTGTATGTCTAGCCTATGATTAATACTGTATTTCAAATCTGAAAGAGGAGCGAGATAACATTAACACATACATAATGAAGCGATTACAAAGAGGGGTAGGAAACACAAGATTTGTTAATTAATCATTTAGACAAACAACACATTGTCTCCTTAAATTGGAGCTAGTTTTCCCATTCAGATGTATATTTTCAAACAAGTATCTGTTGGTAGACAGGGATATACACAGAAGATCCAGAAGGTATCTTCTCTGATTTTAAAGACATGGATCCTTTCTTAATGTAGAAGAATGATGAGGAAGAGACTGCTTTTAACTACATTGTAATTGGAAGGAATATAAATTAAAGGATAGTCCTTTACTTTTTACAAAGAGAATGCAAGTTGAAAAACTGTAGAAATACATGTGCCTGTGTTTTATTTCCAGCTACTGATCAGCAGTGGGCTAGTGCCATGTGGGCTATCAGCACTTTTCTGTCTCGTATTTTTCACTAACAATGATTAAAATACAGAGGAGCCTGGAAGCCTGCAGTCCATGGGGTCGCTAAGGGTCAGACACGACCGAGCGGCTTCACTTTCACTTTTCACTTTCATGCACTGGAGAAGGAAATGGCAACCCATTTCCTTGGGCAGGGCACAGCGGGATGGTTTTTCTGCTGGGGCCCAATCTGGGCAAGACACAAGTGGCTCCAGGTAACTGCAACAGCTGGAGCTAGAATCCTTCGGAAGCTTCTTACTTACAGGTCTGGTGCCTGAAATGGCGGGGTACAGATGGGACTGTCAACTAGGGTGCCTACAGGTAGCCGGTCTATAAGGTTTGAGTTTCTTCAGAGCATGGAAGCATCAGGGTAGCTG
The DNA here is from genome assembly GCA_006408695.1 of Aepyceros melampus. Lineage (NCBI taxonomy): Eukaryota > Metazoa > Chordata > Mammalia > Artiodactyla > Bovidae > Aepyceros > Aepyceros melampus. The sequence continues at coordinate 95,814 of SJXQ01004405.1, read as the reverse complement.
CTGTTTACCTGGTGGTTCAGGACCCCAAAAGTGAATGCTTCAGCAAACAAAACCTTCCACAACCTAGGCCCAGAAGTCACGTAGCATCGTTTCTACTATATTCCGTGGAAGCATTACAAGACCAGCTAGATTCAAAGGGAATAGACATAGACCCCACCTCTTGATGACATAAGTGTCAAAGAATCTGCAACCATGTTTAAAAATTGCCACACTCATGAAGTGTGCTACACCTACTCTTAAATCTAGCTAAAGGAAAGGAAAAAAATAGTCCTTATTAAATGCCCATTACTTACCATGCACTATTAGGAGTTTTAGATACATATTTACTCTTTATAACAGCTCTATGTAGAAATTATTAACTCCACTTGACAAGTAAGGTATCTAAAGCCTAAGGGTTTTATAACTTATCCAGGAAAACATAGTACTGTACAAAGCCTTGATCTATTTAATTCCAGAGTCTGGTAGTTTCTCACTATTCTTACCATCACCCTATGTTTACTTGTGTTTTTAACAAAAATGCTTTCCCTAACTAAAAAAAAAAAAGTCTCCTCTTCCCATTAATTTGTATGGAAACTATCATGTTTCAACCATCATACTTTAGCTCATATGACAACCAAAATCTCAAACACCAAAATCATAATAATGTCAATGCATTTAAGATACCAATACCAGCTTCCCTGGTGGCTCAGACGTAAAGAATCTGCCTGCAATGCAGAAAACACAGGAGACCTAGGTTCAATCCCTGGGTCAGGAAGATCCTGAGAAGGGCGTGGCAACCCACTTCAAAATTCTTGCCTGGAAAATTCCATGGACAGAAGAGCCTGGCAGGCTAGAGTCCATGGGGTCGCAAAGAGTCAGACACGGCTGAGTGTCTAACATCACCAAGACACTTATAAATGGAGAAACTATTTTCCTACACTGCTATAACAAATTACTACAAACACAGTGGCTTAAAACAACATCGATTTACGCACTAGGCTAAAATCGAGGTGTCGGCAGACAGAATCCACTCTGTCGCCTCACCTTTCCCAGTTCCTAGAGGATGCATACATTCCTTGGCTCATGACCCCTTCCTCCATCACCACAGCCGACGGTGGCATCACTGTAAGCCCTGCTTGACCTGGAATCGATCCCTGGAGAAGGAAATGGCACCCCACTCCAGTCTTCTTGCCTGGAGAATCCCATGGATGGAGGAGCCTGATGGGCTACAGTCCACGGGGTCGCAAAGAGTCGGACCCGACTGAGCGACTTCACTTTCCCTTTCACTTTGTCACCGTATCTTCTCCTGACTCTCCTGCCTCCCTCTTTCATTTATAAATACCCTTATGATAACATTGGGCCCATATAGATAATCCAAGATAGTCTCTCAGCTCAAGACTCTTAATCACATGCCAAGTCCTTTTTGCCATATAAGGTAACATATTCAGAGGTTCTGGGGATTATGCTCCAGATATGGGTGTGCTGAGGGGAGGGGGGCGGATTCTGCCTACCACAAAGACTATTATACACATAGAACAGAAGTACACACATTGATATTCTCCAATGAAATAGCCACCATTATTCTATCATCCCCTCACATGAATGTGTTTACCAATTATCAGGCCATTAATTATAATATTTCCTCTCTTACATTTTTATAAATACCCTTATGATAACATTGGGCCCATATGGATAATCCAAGATAGTCTCTCAGCTCAAGACTCTTAATCACATGCCAAGTCCTTTTTGCCATATAAGGTAACATATTCAGAGGTTCTGGGGATTATGCTCCAGATATGGGTGTGCTGAGGGGAGGGGGGCGGATTCTGCCTACCACAAAGACTATTATACACATAGAACAGAAGTACACACATTGATATTCTCCAATGAAACAGCCACTATTATTCTATCATCCCCTCACATGAATGTGTTTACCAATTATCAGGCCATTAATTATAATATTTCCTCTCTTACATCCAAATTATAATAGCTCATCAAGCTCACTAAAGCCTTTCAGTTGGTGTCCAGGAGGCTGCAGGCAAGGAGAATCCCAGGGATGGGGGAGCCTGGTGAGCTGCCGTCTATGGGGTCACATAGAGTCAGACACGACTGAAGCGACTTAGCAGCAGCAGCACCAGGCAAGTGCCAATTTGTAGTTGACAGCCCAAACAAACTTACCAGCTCTTGGCCGTTCAACCCAGCTCCACCCTTTCAGCGCCACAGCAGGGAACAGTGCATTGCGCTGAGCAGAGCAGGATTCTCACCGCCCCTCCCTCTCAGTTCCCTTGACAGACTGGCACACCTGTGGGCCCTGTCAACTAAAAAAGATGCACAACGTGAGAGTTGTGAATTAAGTTTTATTTGGGGCAAAATGAGGACTGCAGCCCAGGAGACAGCACCTCAGGTGGCTCTGAGAGACTGCTCTAAAGAGACAGCAGGGGAAGGTCAATATAGAAGATTTTGGTTAAGGGGGAGTTCAGTGCAGTCAAGTGCTTACTTTACAAAAGGTTTTCTGCTTGTCATGAGGAGTTGATGTCACCATGAAGGGATTTAGGGATTTTCTAGATAAGAAGAGATGCAAAGATTGAGATCATGAATCCATTTTTAACTACCTAAAGACCTGTTTCACCAGTTTCCCTGGAGCACAGAATGCCTCACTCCACCCTGAACGCCCTCAAGGGATGTTAAAGGTCAACAGCAGCAGCAGCAGCACAGGGTTCAATCTCAGTAGAGGCACTTGCTAAAACTGAAGCTCCAGTACTTTGGACACCTTATGCGAAGAGTTGACTCATTGGAAAAGACCCTGATGCTGGGAGGGATTGGGGGCAGGAGGAGAAAGGGACGACCGAGGATGAGATGGCTGGATGGCATCACAGACTCAATGGACGTGAGTCTGAGTGAACTCCGGGAGTTGGTGATGGACAGGGAGGCCTGGCGTACTGCGATTCATGGGGTCGCAAAGAGTCGGACACGACTGCGCGACTGAACTGAACTGAACAGAGGCACTTGTCAAATGCCCTGTTGTTGCTGTACAGTTGCTGGCAAATGGTCTCAGCAAGGGCCTATTTGCAGTTGATAGGCAAGTGCCACGGAGAAGGCGACGGCACCCACCTCCAGTACTCTTGCCTGGAAAATCCCATGGATGGAGGAGCCTGGTGGGCTGCAGTCCCTGGGGTCGCTGAGGGTCAGACACGACTGAGCAACTTCACTTTCACTTTTCACTTTCATGCATTGAAGAAGGAAATGGCAACCCACTCCAGGGTTCTTGCCTGCAGAATCCCAAGGATGGGGGAGCCCGGTGGGCTTCCGTCTATGGGTCGCACAGAGCCAGACACAACTGAAGCGACTTAGCAGCAGCAGCAGCAGGCACGTGCCAATTTGTAGTTGACAGCCCAACCAAACTTACCAGCTCATGGTGTTCAACCCAGATTTGTAGAGGCGCCTTCTTACCTCCTATAGGGTACAACAGGTCTGATTAAGCCCAAGAGGCAGTAAGGAAAGTCAAGGTATCGAGGGGGTGTCCTATCACAACAGGACAGGCAAGTCACTACCATCTCTCGTCAGATATTTTCACCCCCAAGTCCCAGCTCCAGTAAGGATAGAAACATGGCGAGAAGTCTAGGGTTGAATTGGCAAGTCCCAATTTCATGCCCATGTTCTCATTTGTTCAAGCTTAGCATTTAACTGCGGGCCATGACTGGAATTTATTAACTTGCTAAAACTGATGCTCTGAGGTCTTCAGCCATTGTATGGTGGCTGTTTGCTTAATTATCCATATCTAAAGAGTGACTTTGGCTGATTTGTGATTCTTTCAGCTTTGTAGCCTGTGCAGCCCTCTGTTCAACGACAGCACAGTTCATTGAGTACCCACTGAGAAGTGTCCTCCAGAAAAACCTGAAGGACTCACCAGCACAAGCCTGGGACACCCTACATTCAAAGAATGTGTGGCTGCTGGTGTGAAACCAAGAATCCACTCTGGGAGGGCAGTGAGGGGCTCTGAATCACTGGCAAATGCCAGGGAGAAGCTGGGTAATTTTATTCCAATTATACTCTTAGTGTCATGATGTCACAGCATAAATTTGTACTTTTGCATGCAGCTCATGCTGGTGTGATGACAGCTCTTAAAATATTGAGTGATTGTGGGCCCGTCAGCATAAAATTATTCTAACATGGTGCCTTTATTAGTGCTTCAATAAATGCCATTCTTCTTGTGTTCTGAGGTGGCATTTGCAAATGAGCTAATTTCTCTGCAGTAAAATAATTGTGTTGCATTTATTTTGCGGGGGAAAAAACAGTGCTATTACATAAAGGGGGCTCTTTTTCCATCAAAACCACATACACTGTAGTTAGTCAAGTTTAAAAAAGAATGCATTAACTAAATGACTAGGTAATTATTTAAATGAACTTGCTGCTTTAAAAAAAAGCTATAGATGGGATAAACACCTTAAAAATCCCTTGTTATTTCAAAAAGATGTAGCAAGGCAGTCAGAGGAGTATCCATGCTCCAAGTCAGGGGAAGAAGGTGTTTACTGATCAGTGACATGCATTTTAGGTCTCTTGACCTCATGCCACACTGACTTCATTCTCCAGAAATAATGGAATGGAGCGAGGAGAGGAGAATGGGTATTGTTTGAATCTTACCTATGTACTTTGCTGTCTGCATCCTCTGGCCTGGAACCCTAGACTCCTGTGGTCTCACTAGTTCAAGGTCTCACTAGATGCTCCTTTTCGCAGCACTGATGGATGCTGCTCACCCAGGAGAAGCAAGCAGTGAGCTCCACACTCAGGAAGCAAACACGAGTCAGCAAATCATGCATCAACCCCCTTCCTTCAATTTAGGAGACTGTGCTTCAGAATTAAAAAATAATTAACTACCTGCCCCAAGTTTTTGTGAACCACAGTAAGATAATCTGATGCTACTTTCCCTTCAACTAACAAAAAAAATTTTTAAGTGAGGGAAGGAAAGAAAGGTGAGAGCGCCAAGAATGATTAACAGCAAGAACAAGAGGGCTGCCGTCTATGGGGTCGCACTGAGTCGGACACAACTGAAGCAGCTTAGCAGCAGTAGCAGCAAAGACAGCAAAGAAAAATAACCCTGAGAATATTTCCTCAGAGAAGTGACTGAGAAATAGGAAGCTGTGTGCTGAGATGAAAGTCAAGCAAATCCCATTGTAAGGATAAACTATGAATTTATTCAGGCTAATACCTCCTAAATGAAGTAATGAAGCTTCTCACTCTCACACTGCTATGAAGATCTTGGAAGATCTTTAATGCCCTAGACTTTGTTCCTCTTTGGGCAGAGTCCGTGAACTAAACAAAACTAAAAGGGTGTTCAGTTTTAAGAAGAATTTGTTTATAAAGAAAACCAATAAATCACAAAAATTTTTAAATAAGAACTAATACTGGAGATCTGCCATGTAACCAGGTACCAGGTTAAGTGCCTTGTACTTATTCATTTATTCACCACAACTACCTTAGTTAAGTTCTCAATAGCTCTGCTGTGATTTCTGGAGCTCTAACGACCATTTTCCTTACAACTAACTGAATCTGGGACCAGTTAGGAGGTCAGATTCAGACCAAACTGGCAGCTTTTCAAGTGGTTTGAAGAGCACAGCTCACATGTGAGCTTGCAGCATGCTTCCTAATGCTCCACCCAAAGTTACCCTGGCCACCAGCAGGAAAACCTATATATATATAAAACATATAGATTATATATAAATACATAGTTTACAATAGATGTGTTCTATGTACACTTATTTAATAGGCACAATCTTAGGAGATGCATATGATTATCAGCCCTATGTTACAGATGAGAAAACTGAGGTGATTTATCTAAGGTCACACAGCTGCACAGAGAGCAGGGCTCTGAAATCAGGCAGTCTGGCTTCAGAATTTGTGTTCTTCGAGGCTATGTTATAGCACACTATAAACTATATTAAAAAATGCTGTCTTGTGTTGCCTTTCTCACAAAGATTCCATCCTTTTTTAGTTTTAATACTGTATCAGTGGTATCTGTCTTAAAATCATCTTAAATACCATATCCCTTAGGAGCAGAGACAGTTTGTCTACTTTTCTCTGTGTAAAGCCAAATGAAACAACTTGTGCAGTTAGTTAATCACTTACTAAATTCCTAATAATAACAATGACATACTATATGACCTAAATCTAATGACATTAAAAGAAACCCACACTGAAAACATCTCTTCCCTCTGAAGTTCTCTTGAATGTGACTGCTGCATTTACACTTTTTTTTTTAACGAGATGTTTACACTGGGTTTATGCAAAATATTCAAAAATCCACTTGGATAAACTACCCCAAAAGCTAGTAAATAACTTCCATGGTTCTTTGAAAAAAATCAGAGCCAGTAGCCAACCTTTACTATTCTGAAGAGAAAAGGAAAGCAACAACGTGATGCTGAACTGGCACGTGGGGCCTCTAAAGTTATAATAGAGATGGTTCCAATCTTGCTATTCATACTCTGTCATAGGCAAACGGCTTAAAGACAGGCAAGGGAGCATTCAGGCTTCTTGCACACACAGGTGAGTCGAGCCTCCATCAAGGATGGCTGCAGATGGGAAACTGGGGAGGAGGAGGAGGACAGCGGAGGCTCAAGGAACATGTGCGGCAGGGCACAGGGCATCTGCCTGGGAGCTCCTGTGTGGAGAATGTCCTGCACCTCCCTCCGGCTCCAGACCTCAACTCCCAGGCCCAGAGTTGGGGTGTGTTCAGAACACACAGTGTTTAGAGTCTGAACTCCCACGGTCTAGACACAGACCAATCATGTTGCCCGTTATCTCCTTCTGCAGGAGGCAACAGAGCTTATTTAAAATGCAGCCTGGAGATGAACTTCACATGTTCAGATTCTAGCCCTGCCACTTGCTACCTACGTGACGCTGGCAAGCTCCTTAACATTTTGGAAGCCTCTGTTTCCCTATTGGTAGAAGAGGGAAAAATAATATTCTCCAAATCCTAGGGTGATTGTGAGGATCATTCCAACTAATGTGTGTAAAGTGCTAAGTGAAGTGGCTGGCGTGTGGTAAGCACTAGGTAAATGTGAACAATTTCTGCCTAATTAGATTGTACATCCCTCCCCTTGTGCTTTGTTCTGTGCTATGCAGTGACACCATTAGAGAGGAGCAATTTGCATAAAGTAGGTGCTCAGAACATTTTAGAAAGACATACTGGCCCATTTTTTTTTCAGGCCTTTTTCTCAGTCTGTGATTTGTAGGTAACTGTCAGAGATCCAAGGGCTAGCTACATTCCAATTACTTGAGAAACCTTTCTTAAAATACAGATTCTTACCTCCTTGCCCAGAAATTCTAATATTGAATGCCCAAGGGGAGGTTCAGGAAAATGTCCTAAAAGTGAAACCAACAAACACCCAAGTGAGCTCCCCACGGACCTGAACTCTGGGCCCAGCTGCTCCTGTCAGCAGTCTTATCCTTCCTGGTTTTCCATAACATGATACTGACTTGTAGCCTAACTTGGAGGATGTGGGGGCTGGAAACAAAGAAGGAGGTGGGATAGTAAGGAGTAGTGGAGTTGGGGAAGGTGGGGGGGGGTGCAGATCAGGAAGCAGAAATCTGCATCCCACTTGTGTCACCAAAAGCTCTTCTCATATTGGAGGCCAGGCTTCGCCAGGACCCCGCAGTGGCACTGCCACTTAACACTGGTCCTGACAACCACATCAGTGAAGAGTAGAGGTGTGAGACTGTCAGCTCTGCCAGATGGTAGCAGGGGCCTTGCCCTAGCAAAATCCTGACTGCATGCCAAACACAAAACAGAAACTCTGGGCGATCTTCCCAAGCATAACGGGCTCTGACTTTCTTCCCTAGCTCTGGCTCTGGCTTCTGCTCTCTCCCAATTCCCCACAGGCTGAAGGATCTTTGAAATGGCAAAATGAAGCCAAATACTGTCCTTCATCAGGGCATAAAAATTCCAAACAGTGCTTCATGCCTATGTTTGATAGAACCCTCCTCAATTCTCAATCCCTGACACAAGCTAAAGTATCCCTTTGCAAAAGGGAATAACTAACCCAAAAAAGTACAAAGCATATAAAAAAAGATATAGCTGAGATCACCATGAGAATTCAAAGCAAATATCTTCCTATAAAATAATAAATGTATTGCAAGGAACAAGAAAATGCTTTAGCATTTCTATGTATGTTTACAATAGGAGTCAAAAGGACCTGTTTCTATTAAATTATATCAGATATGAAGATAAAAAGCAAAAATAACACACAATAAAATTAATGGAAGCTAAGTTAGCTTTTTTTCCCCAGATTTCAAATTTGTAAAGAAATAAGCAAACTCTAGATTCTTCACAAACTCAGGGAAAGTATAAAAAAAGATTTAAGTGGTTAAAGAAATCTAAGATACATGGAAATCAAATACAGGGGGTCAGTTAAGCAGCAAAGGGCATCAAGGAAGAATAAAATATAGAGACAGAACTGAAGTTTAAAGGAGTTAACAATTACAGGAATAATAGAGGAAAACTATTCTATCTGAATAAAAAATATTTTTTAAGATTGAAATATTTTGCCCCCCAAAAAAGAATTTAATGAAAAGATACCAATACCTAGAGATATACCAACACCTGGACACACAGCAAATTTTTTTCCCACTTAAACTATCCATCAAACATTCAGGCTATGTGAACACTGGATACATAGGAATAGCTACCATGCACAAACAGATGTACACATACAAGGAAGCAAAAATCAGATGGGATTTGCTTTCTCTGTAATACTGAATGAAAGAAGACAACAAACCAAAGACTGCTAAAATCTGAGAGACAGTGACTTCAACTCCTTTTTTTCTTTTAATCAAATCTAGAGAAAACGAAAGGGAAGGACAAAAATATGCAAGAGATCCGACAATATACCACTGTGTATGGTTAATGAAAGCAATACTCAAAGACACAGTCTAGCTACCAATAGATGAATTAAAATAAGCCTATTTGACTCATCATTTCACTGGAATAAATCTAGTAATAGTTTCAGATACTTTGAGTTTTTCTAAATACTAAGGTCTCATGAATCCTGGGGCTTCCTTGGTGGCTCAGTGGTAAAGAATCCACTGCAGTGCAGGAGGCGCAGAAGTTGCAGGTTTGATCCCTGGGTCAGGAACAGCCTCTGGAGGAGGGCATGTCATCCGACTCCAGTAGTCTTGCCTGGAGAGTCCCATAGACAGAGGAGCTTGGCAGGCTGCAGTCCATGGGGTCACACGGAGTCTGGACACAACTGAAGTGACTTAGCACAACACACAGCATGAACCCTGACCTCATTTCAGGACCCTCAACTCTGTATCCTAGAATAATAAAAATGACAAACCTACACCAATCAAAATAAGTGCTTACTATTTGCTAGATACATTGCATTCATTGGACTTCCCTGGTGGCTCAGATGGTAAATCATCTGTCTACAATGCGGGAGACCTGGTTTCCATCCCTGGGTTGGGAAGATCTGCTGGAGAAGGAAATGGCAATCCACTCCAGTACTATTGCCTGGAAAATCCCATGGACAGAGGAGCCTGGTAGGCTACAGTCCATGGGGTCGCAAAGAGTCAGACACGACTGAGCGACTTCACTTTCCTTTCCTTTCCTTTGTATTCATTATCTCAAATCTTCACCAAAACCCTGATTTAGATTCCACTGTCTACTTTGCAGAGACTTTGGAAAAAAACACAATGCTTAGGGAGATAAAATAACTGTCTAAGTGTACTCTGCTAATAAGCAATAGGGCCAGTATTCCACAAAAGCACTTGAGCAAAGCCCAAGTATTTTCTACTCTCCTCTTCTACCTGTTCTTGCACCCACAAATCTAAGCTGCTAATGGGGATGCTTGTGATCCAGCTTTGGTTAGAAAGAGAATCTATTCACTAGGTGCCAACTCCTAAAGTAAGAATTAGACAGGCTGTTATCATGGGGCTGAATTAGCCATATTTTCAGCTTCTGTAAACTTGATGTGTTAACATCTTTTCTAGGTCTACATGCTAGATATGCCTTGTTCTGGACAACCCAAATATGCCTAAACCACCTTGCCCTAGCCTCCTGCCTCGCTCCCCATTTTCCCTCCTTAGGAGTCCTCCTCTCCTTCAAATACAAACCAATCAATCCAACCCCCTACCTTCCTTATCTGACTCTCACATTCTGGGCCACTATCTACCTGCCCAAATCACTCTAGGGACAAGTTCCAGACAATCAGGGACAGCCCCGTGGCCCAGAGCCTGCTGAGATTATTCAAACTACCCAATTCCAAGCAAGGCTGCTTCCCCTGCCTCACTTGGTTCCTCCCCAGGAAACCACAATAAAGGATCCTATCCATAGTCTTTTCCTTTCTTTCTTGTGACCAAGCCCAGTAATTTCCCATGTGGCCACCAATGATGATGACTTTTGTGTGTCAATCTGACTCAGCCACAGGGTGCTCAGATATTTGGTCAAAAGTAATAGGTGAGTCTGTGATGAAGGTTTCTGGATAAGATTAGCATTTGAATCTGTCAACTGAATAAAGTCAATATCCCTCTGTAATATGGAGCACTGACTGAAGACCAGGTAGGGGGAGTTCCTCTTGCCTGATCTACTGAGCTGGTATATTCTCCTGTCTTTGGACTTGAACTTAAGAAACATAAACTTAAGAAACATGATTCTTCTTGGATGTCAAGTCAGTTGGCATTTGGACTGGAAGTACATCAGCTTGCCAACTATACGTATCTTGGGATTTCTCAGCCTCCATGATCATCTGAGCAATTCCATATAATAAATCTCTTTCTTTTTATACAGATGAAGGTACAGGTATAGATGTAGACATAGGTGTATGTATATATATATTACTTGTTGTTTCTCTGCTTATCTGGAAAACCCTGACTGATATGATTCCCTGTGGTGGGGCAAGCTGTCTCCTCTTGGGAACTCTGAGTAATTAACTTTCCAGTGCCATTTTCTGATTACTTAACTATACCTCAAATTTTCTACTAATGCAACACATTTTAAAATAGGAAGTGAGGCAGAAGGAGCATCCACTTGCCTACATGAAGCTCTCCCAGTTACATTTTCATAAACTAGAAATAGCAAATGATCCCCACCTGCTAGCTCTATCATGTTTAGGGCATTTATTTGGGAGTGAAGTGTTTTCTCTTTGCAGTTCACATTCACAGTTAGATCCATGGAATATCAATGAACCAAATACTGAATAGGGCTTCACTTTCCTAATTTTACCTCGGTAACTGTAACTATCAGAGACACTAAAGTTAAAAGGCACTAAATCATCAGCAATTCTTAGAAATGACTGGGAAATCATTTCATCAGTGAGTCATTCTGTGACTGACTATCCCTCATCCAAGGAATAGCAAATTAAAGGAAAAATTTACAGGACCAAAACCCGAAAACATAAGTGTGACCCTTTACCGCATCAAATTGGTAATCTCAGAAACCAGATGAGAAAGCTGTGCATGTGCTTTCTTTTCATTCTCTTTGTGCCTTGAGTCTCATTGGCTTCAGCCTGAGTGTTACACAATGCCCAGGAATGGAAAGATGCTCTGCAAAACTAGGACTTGGGGCAACTGATTCCTTTAAGCCTCTGACAACCTCAGGAAAGACCATGCACTCTACTAAGTCAAACACTGATCCATAAGCTCTAAGAGTTATTTTGTTGCAACTTTCACCACTTCATCACTCTAGGCTTTTTTTTTTATATAGTTGGGAGTCTCCTATAAATTTGAGGTATTTTTTTTAATAAAAAGAAAGTATTTGAATATCAATACTGTTGTATCAATGTAATTTCAGTCAGCAAAACAGAAACAAACAAATAATGACAACAAAACACCAGTTATCTTAACAGAAAGAATTTAAATGAGAAATTAAAAGCAGCGGGCAGAAAAAGTGTAAAAGCAGCACTGGAATATCATGGAAGTAATGATATCTGGGGAGTGGAAACACGCTCCATCCATCATTAGTTTTGAGACAGTTGGCATGTTACTTAGCCTCCTAAAATGGTCTGATAATATACCCAGAAGTATCCAAACTGTGAGATTTGAGGACAAAGTTTCTAATACAGCCTTCCCTTCTGACACCAACTGAAAGTTTAGGGGCTTCCAAATCTACCCTCTGCTTTCCAATTCACTAGAAGGACTCCCAGAATTCAAGGAGTGTAATTAAAGCGATTACACTCATGGTTGTTTATTACAGGGAAAGGATACAGATCAACATCACCCAAAGGAGGAGATGCATAGAACATTCTGAGAGGGTTCTGAACATGAAGCTGCTGCTGTCCTCAGATCACTGTACCCTCTCAGGATTGATGTCCAGCAGGACGCATGGAGTTCTGCCAATCAAGAATGTGTGTCTGAGCACACTGTTCAGTTATGGTCTGATAATATACCCAGAAGTATCCAAACTGTGAGATTTGAGGACAAAGTTTCTAATACAGCCTTCCCTTCTGACACCAACTGAAAGTTTAGGGGCTTCCAAATCTACCCTCTGCTTTCCAATTCACTAGAAGGACTCCCAGAATTCAAGGAGTGTAATTAAAGCGATTACACTCGTGGTTGTTTATTACAGGGAAAGGATACAGATCAACATCACCCAAAGGAGGAGATGCATAGAACATTCTGAGAGGGTTCTGAACATGAAGCTGCTGCTGTCCTCAGAACACTGTACCCTCTCAGGATTGATGTCCAGCAGGACGCATGGAGTTCTGCCAATCAAGAATGTGTGTCTGAGCACACTGTTCAGTGTTTATTGTCACTTCATTACACAGGCATGACTAGCTGACTGCCCACAGGGCTGAACTCGGTCTCTAGGTCTACTGATGCCCAGTGAACCAAAGTCTCCACCTGAAATATACAGTTGGTCTTTCTGGTATGGGCAGCCCCACCCTAAAACTCTCAAGTGTGGACCTCTACATCTTAAGATTCAGTGTGGTCAGAACCTGGCCTAAGCAAAGACACGCCTAACAGGCAAGACACAGATTACACTCTAGAAGCCAAGACACAGGCCAGACCTCTCTTTAAACAAAGCCAAATCCTGTGCTATATATAACACTTCATAGGTAGCGTGATGATATATGCTGCTTGGCCCAGAATGGTCCCAGTTTACTCTTAATGTCCTGGAGTCATACTCTTAAAAACAGAGCACTCCTGTTCACTTTCAAAAATGTTTCAATTTGGACAACTAACTATGAGGCTATTCTACTCAACAGCATAGGTGACATTAAAAATATTTATCAACTGGTACAGTTTAAGCAATAACCAAACTGAAAAGATACCGGCAGCAAATAAGATACTACAATAACAATTACACACTGGTACTATCACAGCTTGCTCATCAGGTTGTTATGAGGATTAACTAAGCATGCACCTATAAAGTCTAAAAACTACCAAATTTATTTTGGAGTGAATAATATTTAATACCCACCAAGTATCTATCTTTATCTTCCTTAACAAAGCCCTAATTTTGAGTCTATGATCCTTTTACACTCAAGACTTTTGACTCAGCAGAAACTTCCCCTANGCTTGCTCATCAGGTTGTTATGAGGATTAACTAAGCATGCACCTATAAAGTTTAAAAACTACCAAATTTATTTTGGAGTGAATAATATTTAATACCCACCAAGTATCTATCTTTATCTTCCTAACAAAGCCCTAATTTTATTTTGAGTCTATGATCCTTTTACACTCAAGACTTTTGACTCAGCAGAAACTTCCCCCAATCTTCAGCTCAGTGGATGAAAGAAAGTGAAAGCATTAGTTGCTCAGTCATGTCCAACTCTTTGCAACCCCATGGACAGTAGCCCACCAGGCTGCTCTGTCCATGGAATTCTCCAGGCAAGAAAATTGGAGTGGGTGGCCATTCCCTTCTTCAGGGGATCTTCCCAAACCAGGGATTGAACCCAGGTCTCCTGCATTACAGCCAGATAGATTCTTTACTGTCTGAGCCACCAGGGAAGCCTGTGGATAAATTCTAATAAATGTAGGCCCGTGCTTCTCAAATTGACTTTGCATTAAAAATCACCAAGAGCACTTCAAACATTTTGATATCCAGATCCCATGCCCAGAGATTCTTTCTCAGCCTGGGAGGGGTGCAATAATTAGCATAGATATCCTACAATAAACCATAATGAAGAATATGAAAAAGAATGTATGTGTAACTGAGACACTTTGTTGCATAGCAGAAATTAATACAACATTGTAAATCAACTATACTTCAATAAAATTTAAAGAAAAACAATTAGTACTGTAACTTTGAAAGAGCACCCCTCTGATATTAATGAGCCATGGGGGCTGAGAACCAACAATGTCGTCCAACAGAGACCTCCCATACCCCTTGCTGGTGACAGACGAGGAATGGGATAACCCACAATTGCAGGCCAGAGGAAAGGTGATAGAATTCCTCCTCTTGCTTCTAGAAGAGAGTGTCTCTTTGTCTACCTGTAGATAAGAATTAGAAGCGTTATGACCTAATTGCTTCTGATAATCATCCTATGATCACAAAGGAAAAACATCCTTAGGATAAAGCCGATGGTTTGGCCATTAGAGCAGAAAGAGGCCACACCCTTGATGATATGGTTGAGCCACTGTACCATCAAAGTGGGAAGTAAAGCCCCTCCTTCCTTTGACTACAATTACATGAGCCAAAATATGTTCTTACTGTATATGGCTTTCTGATGCAGCTCCTAACTTCTCATTATCTTTTGTTTTAATCTGTGTATGTGCATAATTATTCTCTAATTAATCCAGTAACAATAAAGGCATGTTAATATTATGCCTATAAAACATATTTTATTCTATTTGATAATAAACCACATTTTCAGTGTGTCGAAATTTTATCCTATACTATAGGGTACACTATCCCCAACATACTTCCAAGGTATAAGAATTGAGACTAGAAATAATGAATGCAGAAATACCATGCATATGGAAAATTACTAACACTTTTGAATTCGTTTGGCAAACAAGGAGGTTGAGGCTTAGAGGAGAAATTGTCCCAGGTCATACAGCCACTTATTCATAAAGCTTGGACTATACCTGAAATCTAATGATGTGATGGCCTCCTTGTATGTTTCCACTCTCTATATAACTCGCTTCAGATGAGTTAGAAGAGTGTAGTGGTTAAGAATATGGATTCTGGGGGGCTTAACTATCTATGTATAAATCCTAGTTTCACCACTTACTAGCTGCACACCTGGAGATGGTCGCTTAACCTATTTTAATGCCCTCATTTGTAAAATGATAATATGTATTTCACAGGAGTGCTCTGAAGGTTAAATGAACTTATGAGTCAAGGGCCTAGAATAGTGCTAGTCACATGTATATTAGCTATGTGTTGTCATTGTTATTAATCTTAATGCAAGGGTTCTGTCTGACAGAAAATATATGGTTGCAAATATTATAAGGAAGCTGTGTTAACTATCTCCCTCAGCCTTTACTTTTCATCTCAAGAGATAAATGTTTAAGTCTTCTACCTCCCAGAAAACCCAGACATGTTACAGGATTCCTGAGAGTCATAGTCCTCCTTGTGCACATATCTTTAATAAAGAAATGACCAAAATACAAAATAAAAAGGAGGGGAACTGTGTACAGAGAAGTGATCTCTAGGGTGCCTGGCTCATGGTGGATACTCAATAAATTAGTCCCTTGCTCCTATCCTGGCTCCATTTACATTTTCCTGCAAGGTGCTTGGTATGCTTTTCAGAGAATTTTCTCTTTGATCATCTGATTCTTATTGAGCCTGAAGTCAATGAAGCCACAATTCAACCCTACTCATGTGGAAACTGGGAGAGCACAGGTTCTGGCAATGACAACCAGGACTATCCTCCACAAAAGTATTAACATCATTCATTTGGGTTAAGACACTGGGTCATGAGGAAACTGAAGAATTTTCAAAACCCCTGGCTAGTCAGCAAATAAAGCCATTGTCAGCAATGAACACTGTATATGAATTAAATGTATTTTCCCTACACTAACACTTCCCCTAATGCCTCTACCCTACTGTGCTGGAAATGGGACAAAGTATGTTGTGAGAATGCAAAGCACCCTAATTCTATTGCAGAAAGGAATAACAAAACCTAACTTTAGGGTGGCATTTGAGTAGAGGCAGGATGGAGGAGGGAAGGTCAGCAGGGAGGGGACAATGCATACAAAAGTGAAAATGCAAAATCAAACGGTACACATTCAATGCTCAGTGCAACTGAGAGAAAAAAAGAAACATCACACATTTAAGCAGTTTGTCTAGGACCTCAGAACAGTCCCCAGTCCCAGAGGCAACCCGTATCTATGAGTGAATGAACACACTCTATAGGCTGGGTCCCTCACATTAGGAGAATGCCCACAAATTCTTGTGGGAGGATGGCTCCTGCTCCTCAGAGCCTCATTGAAGGCCCGTGTAATCATTTTTCTAATGCTCCCCGAGTTCTTTCCAGCCCACTCTGCTGCCCTTCACTGTTATGTCTAGCTCTAGTGCTCATCTTCCCTCCGAAGCCTTCATGATTCACTTACTCTCCCTTTCATTGCTCTTTGAGCCTTGTCCCCAGGGAACTGCGCCCCAGAATGGACAGGGCTTCCTTGCTCATCATCTTGAAACACCGCTATGTATCAGCAGGCAGGCTTCCCTTTCCCTGGGCTGAGCTGACGATCCTAGTGACAAAATTAAAATGTGCTCCCTGCACTCCACTCCTTCCTTCACGGGAGAGTGGGGACATCTGCCAAATATGCTTCTTGCATTTAAAATGATTTCCTAACTAGTACTTCTACTCCTCTTTCTCAGAGAAAAAGGGCACTAGGTTTGGAGACAGAGTTGAGCTCCTTTATAAAGCCCTCTTATCTTTGGAAAGCCACAGACTCTCAGGCCACCCACCAAAAAAAATGGAGATAATTACAACTCCACCTCAGGGTCACTGTAAGGATTAAATGAGAAAACAGTCAATCTGTGGGTATTTTACACACACAATGTCATTGTTGTTTAGTCACTAAGTTGCGTCTCTTTTGTGACCCCATGGACTGTAGTCCACCAGGCTCCTCTGTCCATGGGGTGCTCCAGGCAAGAATGCTGGTGTGGTTGCCATTTCCTCCCAGAAGGGGTCTTCCCAACCCGGGGATTGAACCTGGGTCTCCTGTATCTCCTGCACTGGTAGGTGGATTCTCTATCACTGAGCCACCAAGGAAGCCCATATATATATGTATGTGTGTTTATGTGTATATGAAATTAAAACATTTCAGCCAACATGGAAGTTCTGTTTTGCTGCCACTGAGAATCTTCTGAGATTGGCCCCTCTGGCTGAGTAAACAGTACCATCCCCACCAACTGGTTGTAGCAGGGAGGCACTCCTGGCTCCAGCTGGGCATATCATATTCTCTCCCCAGGAAAGAGAACCAATCCATTTTGTTACTGGAAGCTGATATGGGCCCTGAGATCACTATCATGGACAAACAGAGAAGGGACCAGAAAAGGCAGCAGACAGAAAGAGAAGTGATGAAAACACAGGCAGAAGTGAACAGTATATGTCAGGAGAGGAGAGAGAAATCACAGAGGCCACCTCTATGACCTGAATCAATACAACAAATACATTTTAAACTTCTTTAAGAGTGCTTTTTTTTTTTTTTAATTTTTGACTACACTGAGCAGCATGCAGGATCTTCATTCCCCAACCAGGGATTGAATCCATGGCCCCTGCATTTGAAGTGTGGGGTCTTAACCACTGGACCACCAGGGAAGTCTCAACAGTGTTTCTATTGCAATCATAAGGTCTAAGACAGACATTTCCATGCTGGACAGGCTAATATCCTTTGCCATGACAGACAGACACATCAGTATTGTCCTAGGGGCTGTGAGAAAAGAAATCAAATCGGCTGGTGAAAGAAAGTAAGCTATTTTGGGATTGCACCCAAAATGCAAAAATCAGAACCACAATAAAGACCCACAGGCGTTGCAATCTAAATGCATCACACACATTCCCCTCCTCACGGTCATCGCTCTCCAAAGAGAAAGCCTTGGGCTCAAAGCCTCAGCTTCTCAAGCAGAGGCAGGCTAATCTCAAGGGCTTTGGGGGGGAAATACATCAATCAAGCCATTCCTTGGTAAATGTGAGGAACATTATGATGTTAGTGAAGCCTGTGGCCTGTTATTATCATCAGTAGTAATGTATGCTTCTATAGAAGTCCTCAGACTAGGGGTATTTTGTAAAAACAGAATCATATTATTATATATTATAATGAGGAAAGAAGTGTGTGAGGGAGGCAAATTTTAGAAATCAGGATGACAGAGATTAAATATTTTCCTTATGGGATGCCAAAAGGAGCAAAACTGGCAAGCAGCTGATGAAAGATGAATGGCAGTGAAGTGACAGTTCCAGGCTCTGCCATTTACTAGCTGGTGACCATAGCCAGGTAAGTTACTACTTGCCTTGTTTTCCTTGTGCATTAAAACAGGGATACTAGTACATGACTTACTTCACAGGGTTGTTTCAGCAGTCAGATAGAGTTTGTATAGTAGCTGGTGCCTAGTGTACCCTTCCTGCCCTCAGGACAGTCAGCTGTGACTGCGATCTTTACTTGAGGTTTCCCTGAAAGTGAGACCAGGAGTTTCATGCCAGTGGTTTATCTGGGAGATGAGCTCAAGAAGTATTAGTCGAGAACTGCAAATGTGGGACAGAAAAAGTAAGGAAGTTAATACAGGACACATTATTAAGCAGTTATCACTGTGGGCAACTGTGGTTCAACAGTAACATCAGCCCAATGCCTCTCCGTATGGCATTTCAGACGATGGAAAAGAGAAGATATTTAGGGGACACCGGAATCATCTTGTTACCCAGAAATGTCACTACAGAGTGTAGTCCAACGTGTCTCTGATTAACTCCGGCCAGTTTTTGCATTTAAAGAACTGAAATATTGAAAACTATAGCTTTTGTGTTTGAAAGTGTGACTAATAAAAATTCCAAGCAATCCAATTGTTTGAACAAAACACGTCCTTCCAATGGGAAAGAAATCACCGAACGAATCCCCAAAGGAAAATTAATATTTCTGAACTTTCTAAACACATTCTAGCAAGACCTCATCAGTGTAACTTGAAGTTGCCCATGGCTTTTACCTAGGCTGCGTGGACCATGAGATCACCCTAATATTTAATGACGTATATTTCACTGGACTTTCGTCTTTTTAAAGTTTTGTTCTATTTTTCATCCCATTATGTCTGGATGGGAGATCTCACATTTTTTTCTGAACAGGTTAGCTGACAATTCAAAACTGATGCAGAGCACCTCTCCTTGACCCCCTGGCCCTTTTCCACTGTAACAATGTTGATGCCTCTCCCAAGCCTCTCTCTGGGCGTCTCCACATGACCTCTTCTCCAGGCTCCAGTGCAGTCCTGCATCCTCCACCTTCTGTCACAGAACCTCGCTGTGCTCGGGCCACTTTACGGTGGATGGCCCTCTCCCTGGCCAGCATCTCCTCCACTGCCTGACTCCAAAACCGAAAAGCCTGGGTCCCCAGGTTACATCAAATTACACTTTCTAAGCAGCCCCTTCAGTTTCCGCTCACAGGCACTGTGTCCGCAGCATGCAGTCACAAGCCAGACAGGCACCTAAGAGGCTGCTGTAGCCTACAGGACTACACCCCACCCCACCCCATGAATCATCCGTACTTTCCTCCCCAACCCCTTCTCCTTCCACTCTTCTCCTCCTCGCTCACTGGCCTCCTTGCTGTTTCTAAAAAACACAAGAAGCTCTTTCTAGCTTTAGCAGCTGCTTCTCTGATTCATAATCTGAAGACGTCCAGACCCTAACTCTCCAGCTGCCCCCACATTCACTTAATTCCTTATTCCTGCAGTACTTTCTTTCTGCTAGGAAACCAAGTAATATGCCACCTACCTGAAATAGTCCCCAGTTATTCTGTGTCATCACCTAATTCTCTCCTTAGCACATCTCCTTGGCATTTTTGTAGTTCATTGATTTGCCTGCTCTCTGTCTCCATGGCTGCCCCACCCCTACAACAAATGCAAGAGCACAAAAGGGAAGTTTGGCTGTTTTTCTTTTTCACTACTGTATCTCCATCGCATGGCTTATAATAAAGTCCTACCTTTGAAGAGAAGTTCTAGTAGCTTCATAACTGTAAAGCTGTTTAGATGTATGAGAATAGGAAGGGTATCGTTACCTGATAATCTCACTAAATATATTCACCCATAAAGATTAAAACTGTATGACTTTTACTTCCTTTGCAAAGGAAGTACAGGTTCATTTATTGAGCATCGACTATAGACATGCCAAGAACTGTGCCAGGTGTTTTTACAAGAAAGTAGCTCTTTAATTTGCCTTAAAAAAAAAGTTTCTGCATCATGTGTGCCTAATTTAATGGAGGATTCAATTCAATTCAATTCAGCAAACTCAGACCACAGTCTTTATCTTGAATTTCAAGATCTTACTTGGCCTTGGTCCTAGTCTCTGTAGCCTGAACACAATAGTAGTTTTCTAGAAGGAGAAATGGACTATTTAAGAATCTCCTGATGGAAGCAGAGGATCACAGTTTGATATACTCTCGGAGAGAAGCTCAGAGTGGATATATGAGGCAAGACTTTGTATCTATGCAGATGCTTCATCTTAAAACCTGGGAATTTCTGGTTGGCCCTCCACCAAAACAAGAAGGAACTACTACTAAAACACTCCTCTGATGAAGCACCTGAGATAAGTAATAAAGGTCTACGTGATTTGTAAATGGCTTCCTTTTGATGAGTTCTTTTGCATCCTTCAACTACTGATTTCCACTGAATTATGGTTAAGAGTGTATTATTTACCCATCTGTGGTTCTCTGCTTCTTCCAGGCACCTGGGACTGCACTTGCAGGCCTCCTGCAGGTTAATGGGTCACATGACAGGCTGGTGCCTGAGAATGACTTGTGCCACTTCTGGTCAAGGCTTTCAAGAGCAGGTGTGAGTGCTTCGTGCTTTCTCTTTTCTTCTCTCAGGAAGATCCTGAAAATCACATTTTTTTCAAAATGGCAGCAACACAAAATGGTGAGGCTCCTTCAACCTGCATCTGAGTGAGAGTTTTTGGAGGAAAACCTCCCACTGTAGATGCAGCAGGACATCTATGTAGGACATACTGAACGACTGAAAATTAAATCCATTTTAAATTTTATTTAATTTAAATATTTAAATAACTTAGTATCACTTAACTAATAAACCATTAATAAGTAAGGACTCATTCATTATGATAGCATAGCCTGACTTAGTCTGTCTAAAATCTCTGCCAAGATCCTCTTTCCTCATAACAATTTCTACTATTAATAACAAGTGAATGACAATGAGTGAGATTCCAGGTAATGATTTGGAAGGACACTGCACTTTTCTCTCAGATATATAAAAGCACTTATCTCCTTTATGTAAATAACACTCCTGTGATAAAAACTGGAAAGATCATTTCCACATGAAAACTATGATAAAAAGAAATGAATTAATTAGCCATGGATAACCACAATTCATTGGAAAGAGCTAAAAAGGAAAATCCATGTGGACTTATTCCCAGCATCAGGACTTTTTCATTCACAAAACAATCTCTTGGGCTTTTTCTGAGCTAGCATCCATTTATTGCCTCTTATAAAGCCCCTTACCAGAATACCACAGTGCTAAAAGAATGGGGAAAAAGTATAATAGCTTTTTGGATATAAAACCTGAAGTAACTGTATTGTATAGCATGTCTGTGGCCTTAATGTAAATTATTTTTTCTTTTGATTCCTTCCCATTCTGCTAATAGCGTGCCCTTCAGAGTAATCAAGTTACCCAGCCAACTAAGCTCTTGCATTACTAAAAAGTATTACTTGAAAACAGCATGCAACCACTAAAGCTTTTTCCTCCATCCTGTGAAAAATGTAACTCTGGCTAAAAGGAAAACCATTCTTGGAACAAGTTTGGAGTTTTTCGAGTTCTTCCTTCCCCTCAGCTCATACTAACAATTTAAAGGCTGAATAAGAGTCAAAAATTATATTCAATTCATTGTCAACATTAAGTATTCAACTTGTGATTCTTTAGAATACATATGATATATATTCAGATACAAATTCAGATATATATATATACATCTTTTTAAATTTTCCAATAGATATATTTTTTAAAATAAAATTGAATTTTTAAAAGCTTGAATAAAAGTAAATAATAAACAGTTAGGTGGGGCAATTTAACTGAGTTCTAGCCAAAGGAACATGGGTCAATGAGGGGTGTAGTGGCCCAATACAGAGGCATGGTAAACTCCAGGGTCCTTGAGGATGGTGAAGCCTTTATATTGGAGGCAGCAAGGGTTCCTGAGCCTCAGTGTAGAAGAAAACTACCTGGGACGCCCATCCAACCACGGACACCTGTGTTGGGCTGTTTCAGTTATTAAAATGCAAATGCTGGGTTAAGTGGAAGCAGAACTCACAGAACATTCCAGAGCCCACTGAGCAAGCTCAGAATTAAGTGGAACCAGAACACACAGAACTTTCCAGAGCCTGTGGAACAAACTGAATTAAACAGAACCAGAACATATAGAACCTTCCAGAGTCTGTGGAACAAACGCTGGATAAAACAGAACCAGAACTCACAGAACCTTCTGAAGTCCACAGAGCAAACTTAGAATTAAACTGAACCAGAACAGCACCTTCCAGAGTTTGTGGAACAAACTCCGAATTAAACAGAACCAGAACAACCAGAACCTTCAAGAGTCCACAGAGCAAATTCATAATTAAATGGAACCAGAACCCACTGGGAGGCTCTGAACTCACAGACCCTTCTGGAGTCCACCACGCATCTTTCTGACATCAAGCTTGGAGCTGGTGGTTGCTCACCGCACTGTGGTGGACAACCCTCGCCATCCTCACAGTCTGCCTGCTTGGATCCCTCCTTTGTCACGGAGACTGCTGACGTCAGCACTTTTTGTGTGACTGAGCTCATCGGCTCACTGTAGCTGGGGGAGGGGCCGACTCCACCTCCTCATCGTGGACCATGTGGACCACTAGCAGGACGCTAACATCACCTGGATCATGTTAAAGTGCAGTGAATCCCAGGCCTTCAGGAGAAGATTGTTAGAGAATCTGCCCTTGAAAAGGTTTCTCAATTACCTATAGTTTACATAACAAATTACTCCAAAATGCAGATATTAAAAACAATAAATATTTATGATCTCACCATGTTTCTGAGGGTTAAGGGGCAGCTTTGCTGAATGGCTGCAGCGCAGCCCTTCCTAAGGCTGGGGCTGATGGGCCCACTCACTGCCTGGCTAGTTAATGCTGTTGTGGCCAGAGGTGACAGTTCATCATGGGGGCTCTCTCCACCCCCCATGGGACAACTCGAGTGTCTTTAAAACATGGCAGCTATGGACCCACAACAAGTGGTCCAAGAGAGTCATAAGGAAGTCCTGGTGCCTCCAAAGTCACCTGTATCATTACCCAGGTTGCCCCACTCAGACCAGGAGAGATGACCAGGGCTGTGACTGTGGATGGGCAGGATCACTGCAGCAGACATGAGGCTGCCCATCCCAGAGCCCCCCTGATGCACAGGGACTGGCAAGGTTTTTGAGGTTCGTTGGTGTTGGTGGCATGGACGCTCCTTCAAGGTGATGGGCTGCTTGCACCCCCCAGTTCCGGAAAGGCCTCACTAGTCCCCTACTGCAGACACCCTTTGGATAAATGCACCGCAAGTCACAGACCCACTGACACTGGAGGCTATTCCAACAATGGGATGGTCGGTGAGTGCCACTCTCTCCCCAAGATGTTGAGGCAACTCACTCTCCCACCCGCAGCTCCATTCCTCCACATCCCTTTGGCACTTGGTTTTGTCCAGTTTCTATTTTTCATCCATTTGGTGGACATGAAATAAATCTCATAATTTTCATGTGAATTTTCAAGATTACTAATAATGCCCACTTTTCCCACCACACGGTTTCTTTCTTGACCATGGCATTCTTTATGTATTTTGGATACTAATGCTTTGCAGTCACATGTGTTACAAATTTTTTAAAAAATGCTAATGCTGGGGAAAACTACCAGATGCTGGAGGAGATGCAAATGGCTAATTTACTCTTCCCCGCCCTGAGCATTCAAGCCCTGAATAATGATTACTTGGCCTCACTCAATAGTCAGTCTTGGAGCAGACTTTTCTTTATGCAAAATTAGTATTAGAATGAGGTGCCACTTCTACTGTGTAGCCAAGAACAGTCCCTTGGAGGATATTGCTTCATTGTAGAGAAGGATTTAAAAAACCCTCTTAAGTTATGAAAAGTAAAGGCAAACAGGCAATCCTTGTCAGTGAAAGTTCAGGTGTAGGTATAGGTGTAGGTAAGTGAAGTACGTGTGTGTTTGTTGCTTAGCAACATTGGCCTTTCCCCTTTTTGTGCAAGGACAGGAAACATTCCTTGTTGAGATGGGCCAAGGTGGTCCCATGAAGGCAGAGTTCCATGGGGCTCCATGGGCAAGACTTATTCCAGCACCTCAGGAGGCTGGGGCTGGGTTCTTCTCCAGCGTGACCCAACTGGCACTGTGCTAAGCATTAGGGGAAATGGCTGAGCATGTGAGTGCAATCTATTCAATAAAAGAGTTCAGGGGGATGCTGCTGGGGCAATGGGAAGAAAAGGGTTGAATAAATGGGAGTATCGTAGCAACCATGCACAAATTTCCCGCAATCAGAATGTGTAGGACTACCTATAACCTCACATGGCAGAGAACCAGGCCACGGCATTAGCAGACTGGTCGCCCTTCCTGGTTTTCTCTCGCTTCGTGGCTTTCTGCAGCAGGACCAGCCTTCTGTGAACTAAGTCCTCAGTGTTCCTGCCCAAGGAGCATGGTTGGGGGAAGCCCTGGAGAATAAGGGGACTTCCCATCACTGAAGGCAGGTGGGCTCTCGAATAATAAACTGAATAAATAAAAGTTAGATCATTGTGTTTGTACTCTGATCTAGTAACATAGATCATTTCAGATACATGCTGCTGCTGCTAAGTCGCTTCAGTCGTGTCCAACTCTGTGTGACCCCATAGACAGAAGCCCACCAGGCTCCCCCATCCCTGGGATTCTCCAGGCAAGAACACTGGAGTGGGTCGCCATTTCCTTCTCCAATGCATGAAAGTGAAAAGTGAAAGTGAAGTCATTCACTCGTGTCCAACTCCTAGTGTCCTCATGGACTGCAGCCTACCAGGCTCCTCCGTCCATGAGATTTTCCAGGCAAGAGTACTGAAGTGGGGTGCCATTGCCTTCTCCATCAGATACACTACTGACATGCATTTCTACCAAGTGAGTCATTTCCCTTTGGTCTTTCTCTAAATTTCTTAAATGTATTCCCACAACACAAGCAGTTAAGCCCACTGTTTCTGGGAATGTAAGAAGCAAAGCACACAGCCTGTCTTGGAACAGAACAGACCCAGAGGGTGATAATGAGAGCTCTGAGGACAGGAAATCTACAGGTGCTAGTCTGGTTCTTTATGCTTCTTCCTTACATCCCAGACACTGCCTGTGCAAAGCCATCTCACAGGACATTTGCAGGATCCAGTGCGTTGGCCATTCCACAAAAGCAAGAGTTCTGCACTGCTTATTGACCTATAAGAGGGCCTGGCAGAACCTCAGTAAATATTTATTGAACAAACAAATGAATCTAGTGAGCTAAACTAACGGACAAAAAAATACCAAAACACTATCATGTAGGATTGAAGACGGATGAGGGTTAATTTCTCTCCACTGAAAACACTACTAGGGAGAGAGAATCTTCCTCAGAGACTGTTGGAGAAAGGACGGAGTGTATTACTACAGACACCTGGGAGAAAGCTTGTGTGATGGCAGGCTTCAGCCTACGTCTCTCGGAGCTAAACTGAGCCAAAGAACATTTGCTTACTGAGAGGAAACAGAGAGCTTCAAAGAAGGGGAAGTAAATTCCAATTTTCAAGGCCTGATACCAGATATTCCAGCACATTAAAGATGACACACACAGGCTTCCCAGGAGGGCCAGTGGTTAAAACCGCTTTGCAGTGCAGAGGACACTGGTTCAATCACTGGTCCAGGAAGATCCCACATGCCTCGGGGCAATTAAACCCAGGCATGGCAACTACTGAGGCTGTGCTCTAGAGCCCAGAAGCTGCAACTTCTGAAGTCCATGTGCCCTACAGTCAGGGCTCTGCAACAAGAGAAGACAGTACAATGAGAAGCCCGTGTACTGCAGCTAGACAGTAATCCCTGCTCTCCACAGCTAGAGAAAGCTGCCACGCAGCAACGAAGACCCAATGCAGCCAGTAACAAATATATATTTTCTAAAAAGATGACAAGAGAGACAACAATACCTTAAGACTCACTCCAGATTGTATATTTTCCTCCCTCTGTGGGGTAGCAGGTGTTGAGTAATGTATGTCCAGGAAGTAATACAGAATGTGGGGAAAGATGTTTTTGGCTGTTCTCTCTGTAACCTGAGGAGTCACACTGTGAGGGAGGCTTGAGTTCTAACTCATATTGTGATGTCTGGACTAGATGAGAAGAAATGGGACCATGGTAGGACATAACTTATCCAAGGATGCTTTCGGATGTATGTATACTAATGGTTTGATTTTCCCGAGTGACTGAAAAGGTCAGGGTAGCCTTTACTTACTGGGAAAGAAGAATATTTTATCTTTGACTTCCAAAAAAATTAGAAACCTCTATTGTTGCAGATTTCCTGTTTTCTTTTTGTTGATGTTGCAAATGATCTAGTAAATTGCCTGTGTCTTGCTACTTGTAGCATGGGAAGAGTTTTGAAAACTGTAGACTTTTGAAAAGGCACAGGGTTTCTCGGGTCTGAAAAGTGTATACCTAATTCAGACAAAATGGGAAGGTCTTTCCACAAAAGTGAGAATTTCAATGCATGGGAATTTGAAAAACTGAAAGAGCTACACACTCCAGAAATCTTGAGTGGAAAAACAAATACACTTAGAAAATTTACTCATGCAGGGCTAGATTCTCACTACTGTAAAATTAGAGGTAAAGCTTAGCAGACAGCAATGTTTTATAATTATGCATTTCCTTGTAAGTGGAAGGGCCATTTAAATGTATGAAAACCAGTTTTGCCAAAAGAATAAAGTGGTGGTGAGACTGTTTTGAAAAATTAACATTATTGATATTAAGGAAACAAGTAGAATGAAGTCGACTAAATTTTTTTTTAAGTTTTTAAGTGGAATAAATAACTTATTTTTAACTTTTTTTTTAATAATTACCATATTCTATTCATGAGCTTTTTTGACTCATATGGACTAGATTCTTCCAAATAACAAAGAAGAGGACAAAAATTGTAAGAAATCTTTAACTATATTATTTCCTCTTAGTATCTGTCCACTACAACTAATCCAACTTAAGAAGCAGAGTGGGCATTTCAGAAGTCCCCATGAAACCTTAGATGGAATTCCTATACCTGATCAGTCTAAGTATGAAGCATACAGCTGGACCTCAATAAAATGGGCTCCTTGATGCCACGACCGTCATTTACTGCTGTTGTTCAGTCGCTCAGTCGTGTCTGAGTCTTTGCAACCCCGTGGACTGCACACACCGGGTTCCCCTGTCCTTCACTGTCTATGTGCTTTATCATTACACAGATGACTTCTGTTCCGTTTGGCCGGGCTCACTTTTATATCTTCCCATCTCCTGACTTGGGCTTCCTCTCCTATTTCTGAACTCATGCCTGTTTTTGAACCGAAGATTGTGTTGGCATATTTTGTTTCTTTTACTTTCAGTTGTGTTGTGTTCTCTCAGCTCAGATCCATTTGTCTTCCGTCCCCTGCTCTGCTCCTTTTCCAAGGCTCCTTGACAAACGACTTTTTTCAAGGTCCAGCAAAGTAGGCTTGGAGATTAAATATGGGACAGCGAAGAAGCCAGGTACTCTCAAATCTCTCTTTCACTCTCTCTCTGACTCTGTCTTGCTCTCCCCTACTTTGGACAGCCTCTAGAAGGGGTTGCATGTCTGTTGAGTTGCAAATACTGCCAAGAAGCTCCAGTTCCTTCAGTCCCCATATTATTTCCTAGAACTTTTACTGTTTTACCTTCCTATTTAGATCACTGGATAGGTTTTTTTTTAATTTATGTTTTGTTTTATTTTTCTGGAGGGGTAAAAAGTTGTGGTTTTTTAACTGTTTTTTTTTTTCCCTGCAGGATAAGACCTACAGTGACAGGGTAAGATTCTTTTTCTAAATATGTATATCTGATGGTCTCAGTACCATTTATTGAAAAGGCCATGGTTTTCCCCACAGTACTGCAGTATAATCTTTGTCATAAATCAAGTGACCTTACATAGGTGGGTCACTTTTTGGACTCCATTCTGCTTCATTAATCAGTCTATCTTTATATCAACATCACACTATCTTAATTATAACAGCTTGATGATAAATCTTAATACTTGCTTGTTTAGTCCTGCAACTTTGTTCCTGTTATCAAACATCAACTGCTCTTCTTATCCTGTTGCATTTTCAAATACATTTTAGAATCACATGCCATTTCCCATGATAGACAGGTGGGTAGAGAAGATAGACAATAGGGTAACATATCTGAAATTGCATTGCACCTATAAATCCATATAGGAAGGACTAAAGACTTTTTAATCTTAAAACTTCTCATATATGAACATGGTTTATTCTTTTATTATTTTGGACTTCTTCAGTGTCTTTTAATAAAGTTAGTTTTTAGTATAGAGAATTCTTACAGCTTTCAGTTTATTTATTCTAATTATCTGATGTTATTTGATACAATTATAAATGTTTATTATTTTATTTCCTAATTGCTATGATAATACATAGAAAAAACTGGTATCTGTGTATTGATATTTTACTAGGGCTTTGCTTAATTCAATCTTTTAGTTCAGTTGCTCAGTCTTGTCTGACTTTCTGTAACCCCATGGACTACAGCTCACTAGACCTCCCTGTCCATCACCCACTCCCAGAGTTTACTCAAACTCATGTCCAGTAAGTCGGTGATGCCATCCAACCATCTCATCCTCTGTTGTCCCCTAGCCTCCCGCCTTCAACCTTTCCCAGCATCAGGGTCTTTTCAAGTGAGTCAGTTCTTCACATAGGTGGCCAAAGTATTGGAGTTTCAGCATCAGCATCAGTCCTTCCAAAGAATATTCAGGACTGATTTCCTTTAGAATGGACTAGTTGGATTTCTTTGCTGTCCAAGGGACTCTCAAGAGTCTTCTCCAACACCACAGTCAAAGGCATCATTTCTTTGGCACTCAGTTTTCTTTATAGTTCAACTCTCACATCTATACATGACTACTGGAAAAACCATAGCTTTGACTAGATGGACTTTGTTGGAAAAATAATGTCTCTGCTTTTTAATATGCTGTATAGATTGGTCATAACTTTCCTTCCAAGGAGTAAATGTCTTTTAATTTCATGGCTGCAGTCACCATCTGCAGTGATTCTGGAGTCCCCCAAAATAAAGTCTGTCACTGTTTCCACTGTTTCCCTGTCTACTTGCCATAAAGTGATGTGACCAGATGCCATGATCTTAGTTTCCTGAATGTTGAGTTTTAAGCCAACTTTTAAAGTGAACATCGACATTTTAGGAACAAACAAACAAAAATGGACTGGAATGAGTGAATTTAACTCAGATGACCATTATATCTACTATTGTGGTTAAGAATCCCTTAGAAGAAATGGAGTAGCCATCATAATCAACAAAAGAGTAGAGAAATCCAGTACCTGGATGCAATCTCAAAAACGACAGAATGATCTCTGTTCATTTCTGAGGCAAACCATTCAATATCACAGTAATCCAAGTCTCTGCACTGACCAGTTCTATGAAAACTTACAAGACTTTCTAGAACTAACACCCAAAAAAGATGTCTTTTCATTATAGGGAACTGGAATGAAAAAGTAGGAAGTCAAGAGATACCTGGAGTAACAGGGAAATTTGCCCTTGGAGTACAGAATGAAAGAGGGCAAAGGTTAATAGAGTTTTGCCAAGAGAATGAACTGGTCACAGAAAACACCCTCTTCCAACAACACAACAGAAGACTCTACACATGGAAATCAGCAGATGGTCAATACTGAAATCAGATTGATTATATTCTTTGTAGTCAAAGATCAAGAGCTCTATACAATCAGCAAAAACAAGACTGGGAGCTGACTGTGGCTCAGATCATGAACTCCTTATTGCCAGATTCACTCTGATTGAAGAAAGCAGGGAAAACAACTAGACTATACCCATTCAGGTATAACCTAAATCAAATCCATTATGATTATACAGTAGAAGTAACAAATAGATTCAAGGGATTAGATCTGATAGAGTGCCTGATGAACTATGGATGCAGGTTTGTGGCATTGTACAGGAGGCAGTAATCAAGATCATCCTCAAGAAAAAGAAATGCAAAAAGGCAAAATAGTTGTCTGAGGAGTTCTTGCAAATAGCTATGAAAAGAAGAGAAGCAAAAGGCAAAAGATAAAAGGAAAGACATAGCCATTTGAATGCAGAGTTCCAAAGAATAGCAAGGAGAGATAAGAAAGCCTTCCTCAGTGACCAATGGAAAGAAATAGAGGAAAACAATAGAATGGGAAAGACTAGAAATCTCTTCAAGAAAATCAGAGATACCAAGAGAGCTTTTCTTGCAAAGATGGGCACAAAAATGTATAGAAACCTAACAGAAGCAGAAGATATTAAGAAGAGGTGGCAAGAATACACAGTACAAAACAGATCTTCACGACCCAGATAATCATGATGGTGTGATCACTCACCTAGAGCCAGACATCCTGGAATGCAAACTCAAGTGGGCCTTAGGAAATATCACTATGAACAAAGCTAGTGGAGGTGATAGAATTCCAGTCAAGCTATTTCAAATCCTAAAAGATGATGCTGTTAAAGTGCTGCACTCAATCTGCCAACAATTTTGGAAAACTCAGCAGCAGTCACAGAACTGGAAAAGGTCAGTCCTCATTCCAATCCCAAAGAAAGTCAATGAAAAAGAATGCTCAAACTACTGCACAGTTGCACACATCTCACACACTAGCAAAGTTATGCTCAAAATTCTCCAAGCCAGGCTTCAAAAGTACGTGTACCATGAACTTCCAGATGTTTAAGCTAGATTTAGAAAAGGCAGAGGAACCAGAGTTCAAATGCCAACATCCGTTAGATCATCAAAAAAGCAAGAGTTCCAGAAAAATATCTATTTCTTTATTGACTATGCCAAAGCTTTAGCTATGTGGATCACAACAAACTGTGGAAAATTCTGAAAGATGGGAATACCAGACCACCTGACCTGCCTCCTGAGAAATCTGTAAGCAGGTCGAGAAGCAACAGTTAGAACTGGACATGGAACAACAGATTGGTTCCAAATCAGGAAAGGAGTAGATCAAGGCTGTATATTGTCACCCTGCTTATTTAACTTATATGCAGAGTACATCATGAGGAACACTGGGCTAGATGAGAACAAGCTGGAATCAAAATTTCCAGGAGAAATATCAATTACCTCAGATGTGCATATGATACCACCCTATGCAGTGTGAGGAAGAGCTAGAGCCTCTTGATGAAAATGAAAGAGGAGACTGAAAAAGCTGGCTTAAAACTCAGCATTCATAAAACTAAGATCATGGCATCCGGTCCCATCACTTCATGGCAAATAGATGGGGAAACAGTGGAACAGAACAGACTTCATTTTGGGGGGCTCCAAAATCACTGCAGATTGTGATTGCAGCCATGAAATTAAAAGATGTTTGCTCCTTGGAAAAAAGTTATGACCAACCTAGACAGTATATTAAAAAGCAAAGACATTACCAATGAAGGTCCGCCTAGTCAAAGTTATGGTTTTTCCCATAGTCATGTATAGATGTGAGAGTTGAACTATAAAGAAAGCTGAGCACCAAAGAATTGATGCTTTTGAACTGTGTTGTTGGAGAAGACTCTTGCGAGTCACCTGAATAGCAAGGAGTTCCAACTACTCCATCCTAAAGGAAATCAGTCCTGAACATTCATTGAAAGCTGAAACTCTAATACTTTGGCCACCTGATGCAAAGAACTGACTCATTGGAAAAGACCCTGATGCTGGGAAAGATTGAAGGTGGGAGGCAAAGGGGGCGTTAGAGAGTGAATTGGTTGGATGGCATCATCGACTCAATGGACATGAATTTGAGTAAACTCTGGAGATAGGGGCAGGGAAGCCTGGTGTGCTGCAGTCCATGGGGTCAGAAAGTGTAGGACACGCCTGAGAGACTCAACAACAACAGATGAAAAGTATAGTTGATTCCTGTTTTGCAATTTTTGGGAAAATTTGTCTAAAAGCAAAGTTACCTTTGACCCCACTACAGTTGTATATCTTTTGTAAAAAAGTATTTTTTAATATATTGTACCTAGCATTTTTAGTATCCTCTATTGTGGAATGGACTGTTATACATCAACTATTAATAGTGATTATAAAAAAATGAGGAAAAGGAGAGTGGAAAGGAAAAACTGGAGTATTTATGTTGCTCTGTATTTTTATATACATTTTATAAATTTGGATGAGATTTTTGCAAAATAACTTCAATACAGAGAAGACATTTCAAAAAATTATTATGCAATCTTACTGGCTTCTCTAGATAGTTATATCTTGAACTGGGCTGAAATACCAGCAAGTGATGTATTTGGCACAAATCAGAGTTGTTATACCTGGGCTTCCCTGATAGCTCAGTTGGTAAAGAATCCACCTGCAATGCAGGAGACCCCGGTTTGATTCCTGGGTTGGGAACATCTGCTAGAGAAGGGATAGGCTACCCACTCCAGGATTCTTGGGCTTCCTGTGTGGCTCAGCTGGTAAAGAATCTGCCTGCAATGCGGGAGACCTAGGTTCTATCTCTGGGTTGGGAAGATCCCCTGGAGAAGGGAAAGGCTACTCACTCCAGTATTCTGGAGAAGTCTATGGGGTCACAAAGAGTCAGACACGACTGAGCAACTTTCACTTTCACTTTTCAGAATTATTTCTAACAGAGTGATGTTTACTTTCAGCCTTTGTCAAATGTGATCATATAGTCCAGCCATATGAAATCTAGTTTTTTATATGTTACAAAAATGTGACTCAGGTCAGTGTCTATTACATCACTCACTGCCCTCAAGGAATTTTATAATGGCTCAGAGCCAAATTCACAAGCCCCAGCTACAGCAACAAGGTTTGAACCTTATGGTATGTTAATTATGCTCTCTTTTTATTTGATCCTGATATTTTATTTCTTTATTGCCAATTTCATTTTGGTTTGCTGTGTTATAAGCTGCCTCAAATCCTCAAAGGAAAATAACAGTAAGTAGATTATTTTTAAAATGTGTGTTAGACCCAGGAGAAATTCTGGATTTCAAAGTGAAAATTTTCTAAAATGTTATCAAGCTGAGAAATAATGATTGATCCACCTATCCTATGGGTCTCTGAGGGTCATACACAATGATCATAATATCCAAGAAAAAAGTGTTGAAACAGTGTCTAATAAAAGATGTGATTCTGTACACAGAAGTAAGCCTTGACAGACTCCTTTCCTGGTTCCAGTTCTGGAACCAGTCTGTTGTTCCATGTCCAGTTCTAATTGTTGCTTCTTGACCTGCATACAGATTTCTCAGGAGGTAGGTCAGGTGATAGGTTATTCCATCTGTTTCAGAATTTTCCACAATTTGTTGTGATCCACACAGCTAAAGCTTTGGCATAATCAATAAATCAAAAATAGATGTTTTTCTGGAATGCTTGCTTTTTTGATGATCCAACGGATGTTGGCAATTTGAACTCTGGTTCCTCTGCCTTTTCTAAATCTAGCTTGAACATCTGGGAGTTCACAGTTCACATAATGTTGAAGCCTGGCTTGGAGAATTTTGAGCATAACTTTGCTAGTGTGTGAGATGAGTGCAATTGTGCGATAGTTTGAGCATTCTTTTTCATTGACTTTCTTTGGGATTGGAATGAGGACTGACCTTTTCCAGTTCTGTGACTGATGCTGAGTTTTCCAAAATTGTTGACAGATTGAGTGCAGCACTTTAATAGCATCATCTTTTAGGATTTGAAATAGGTCAATTGGAATTCTATCACATCTACCAGTTTTGTTTGTAGTCATGCTTCCTAAGGCCCACTTGAATTTGCATTCCAGGGTGTCTGACTCTAGGTGAGTGATCACACCATCATGATTATCTGGGTCATGAAGATCTGTTTTGTACTGTGTATTCTTGCCACCTTTCTTAATATCTTCTGCTTCTGTTAGGTCCATACCATTTCTATCCATTTTTGTGCCCATCTTTGCAAGAAAAGTTCTCTTGGTATCTCTGGTTTTCTTGAAGAGATCTCTAGTCTTTCCCATTCTATTGTTTTCCTCTATTTCTTTCCATTGGTCACTGAGGAAGGCTTTCTTATCTCTCCTTGCTATTCTTTGGAACTCTGCATTCAAATGGCTATGTCTTTCCTTTTATCTTTTGTCTTTTGCTTCTCTTCTTTTCTCAACTATTTGTAAGCCCTCCTCAGACTACCATTTTTCCTTTTTGCACTTTTTTTCTTGGGGATGATCTTGATTACTGCCTCCTGTACAATGTCACAAACCTGTATCCATAGTTCATCAGGCACTCTATCAGATTTAATCCTTTGAATCTATTTGTCACTTCCACTGTATAATCGTAAGGGATTTGATTTAGGTCATACCTGAATGGTCTAGTGGTTTTCTCTACTTTCCTCAATTTCAGTCTGAATTTGCCAATAAAGAGTTCATGATTTGAACCACAGACAGCTCCTGGTCTTGTTTTTGCAGACTGTATAGAGCTTCTCCACCATTGGCAGCAAAGAATATAATCAATCTTATTTTGTATTGACCATCTGGTGATGTCCATGTGTAGAGTCTTCTGTTGTGTTGTTGGAAGAGGGTGTTTGCTATGACCAGTGCATTCTCTTGGCAAAACTCTGTTACCCTTTGCCCTGCTTCATACCTCAAGGCCAAATTTCCCTGTTACTCCAGGTATCTCTTGACTTCCTACTTTTTCATTTCAGTTCCCTATAATGAAAAGGACATCTTGTGTGGGTGCTAGTTCTAGAAGGTCCTATAGGTCTTCCTAGAACTGTTCAACTTCAGCTTCTTCAGCATTAGAGGTTGGGGCATAGACTTGGATTACTGTTACATTCAATGGTTTGCCTTGGAAATGAACAGAGATCATTCTCGCCTTTTTGAGATTGCACCCAAGTACTGCATTTCAGACTCTTTTCTTGACTGTGAGTCTACTTCATTTATTCTAAGGGATTCTTGCCCACAGTAATAGAAATAATGGTCATCTGAGTTAAATTTGCCCTTTCCAGTCCATTTTAGTTTACTGATTTCTAAAATGTCGATGTTCATTCTTTCCATCTCCTGTCTGACCACTTCCAATTTACCCTGATTCATGGACCTAACCTTCCAGGTTCCTATGCAGTATTGCTCTTCACAGCATCAAACTTTGCTTCCATCACCAGTCACATCCACAACTGGGTGTTGTTTTTGCTTTGGCTCCATCTCTTCATTCTTTCTAGAGTTATTTCTCCACTCTTCTCCAGTAGCATACTGGGCACCCACTGAAATGGAAAGTTCATCTTTCAGTGTCATATCTTTTTGTGACTCTTTTCTTGACTGTGATGTCTACTTCATTTATTCTAAGGGATTCTTGCCCACAGTAATAGAAATAATGGTCATCTGAGTTAAATTTGCCCTTTCCAGTCCATTTTAGTTTACTGATTTCTAAAATGTCGATGTTCATTCTTTCCATCTCCTGTCTGACCACTTCCAATTTACCCTGATTCATGGACCTAACCTTCCAGGTTCCTATGCAGTATTGCTCTTCACAGCATCAAACTTTGCTTCCATCACCAGTCACATCCACAACTGGGTGTTGTTTTTGCTTTGGCTCCATCTCTTCATTCTTTCTAGAGTTATTTCTCCACTCTTCTCCAGTAGCATACTGGGCACCCACTGAAATGGAAAGTTCATCTTTCAGTGTCATATCTTTTTGCCTTTCATACTGTTCATGGGGTCCTTAAGGCAAGAATGCTGAAGTAGTTTGCCACTTAAATATCTTAATATCTGCATTCATTTAGCAAAATTTTTGACAGTAAGTCTCAAATAATTATTAGCTATTATTGTTGTTAAACAAAATGTTTCAATTAAAAAGTATATAAGCCATTAAATATCCATCAGTAATTTTGCAACACTTTCCTACTCTTAAATTAACCTTAAACTTTTAGCATAATGACAAATTTTGATTGACATAATAAGAAGTGAGTGAAGTATTTGTCATCTAATTTATACTTTCTTATAAGGTAATACAAAAACTCAGCATGTAGTCATGGAAGTATTATAAAAAATAAACCTGTAGATTCAATTTTCTATTCTGAATTAGATGCAAATTTGTACAGGTCCTATAACTTGATTGTGCCTGGATTTCTTTAGTTGCAAAATAGAGGTTATTAACATCTGCCTCTTCCTCACAGGATTATAGTAAAGGAACACACACACACAGAGAATATTGTTCTGATTCAAATGTAAGGGAAAGGAAATAAGATTCACTGTTAATTCTATTAGATGTATCATTCACAGCATCTTATTTAATACATGAAGTGAAGTAAAAGTCACTCAGTTGTGTCTGACTCTTTGCAACCCCATGGTCCATAGCCTACCAGGCTCCTCTGTCCCTGGGATTCTCCAGGCAAGAATACTGGAGTGTCCCTTTTCCTAAAACCCTATTCAGTTCAGTTCAGTTCAGTTCAGTCGCTCAGTTCTGTCTGACTCTTTGCGACCCCATGAATCACAGCACGCCAGGTCTCCCTGTCCATCACCAACTCCCAGAGTTCACTCAAACTCATGTCCATTGAGTTGGTGATGCCATCCAGCCATCTCATCCTCTGTCATCCCCTTCTCCTCCTATAACCAATGCTTCCCAGCATCAGAGTCTTTTCCAATGAGTCAACTCTTCACATGAGGTGGCCAAAGTATTGGAGTTTCAGCCTCAGCATCAGTCCTTCCAATGAACACCCAGAACTGATCTCCTTAAGGATGGACTGGTTGGATCTCCTTGCAGTCCAAGGGACTCTCAAGAGTCTTCTCCAACACCACAGTTCAAAAGCATCAATTCTTCTGCGCTCAGTTATGACTTTTTTAGGGAACTCTGTTGTTCACTGATCTCTTGATACATTCTCTAGACTATTGACAGTAATAGGCTGACATTTTAAAACTCACATCTCTATTCCTAACAGAATCATAAATTTAATGGCATATTCTACCAAATGATAATGATTGGGAGAGTCTTCTAATCCAGTTTCCCAGTGAGTCTCAATGGGAGAAGGCGATGGCACCCCACTCCAGTACTCTTGCCTGGAAAATCCCATGGACGGAAGAGCCTGGTGGGCTGTAGTCCATGGGGTCGCTAAGAGTCGGGCACGACTGAGCGACTTCACTTTCACTAGTGAGTCTCAAAAGAAAGAGGCTGCAGTGGGAATGCAACCTAGGAACATGTGAGTGGCAAGGGGAATTATATTTTTACACAATAGTTATTTATTTTAGAAAAAAATAGCCCAAGAGAAGGGACTTGTGATTCCAGTCAAGAAAGTGTAAATATAAAACTGGACAAATATGTGAAGCAATGCTTTTCATGAACTGGAACACAGAAAAAAGAAATAAACTAGTTCAAGAAATCTTTAAAAATAAGAACAAAATTATGGAATTTCGCTTCCTAATTTAGAAACTAATTACAGTCTTAATAACCAATGGAATCGGTATTGGGGTAAGAATAGGTAAACAGATAAATTCAGAAAAATATAAAGTCTAGAAACAGACCTTCAAATTTATGGTCTTTTTTTTTTTTTTTTGACAAACATGTTGAAGCCATTTAATAGAAAATGAGATGCTTTTAAAGAAAGGTCATGGACCAACTATATAACTTTACAGGAAAAACTAAATTTTAACCCCATGTCACACCATATAGAAAATTAATTTGAAGCAGAAAATAGACCTAAACTTAACTGTAAATTTGCTGAAAGAAAATAATAGTATATCTTCATGATTTGAGGAAAGGCAGAAATTTTGCAAATAGGATATATAGAGAAAAGCACTAAATATAAAAACTTTTATAATGATAGACTGATTATCATCAATACTAGAATATCCTGTTTATCAAATACATCATGAAAAGAAAACAAAAAGGCACAGCATATACTGAAAACAATATTCTTGGTACATATACAAATGATTTATATCCAATATACTAATGCTATCTTACTAATTCATAATAAAAAGACAAAAAACTCCAAAAATGGTTAAAATATTTGAACTTTGCAAAAGATCATATATTAATGATCAATAATCAAGTGCGAATATTAGTATTAAGTATTAGCTAAATGCAAATGAAAACTAAAATGATATATAGTTCCACATTCAGGATAGCCAGAACATAAAGAAATTTACAACACCAACTATTGGTAAACAATGGAATAACTAGAATCTTGAGTTATTGTACTTTGGAAATATCTTTCTAAAATGTGAAGCATATTGTCTATCCTCTGATGTAGCAAGTCTACTAAGGAATATACCCAAGAGAAATAAAAAATATATTTTAGAAAAACTTACACAAGTATTTATAATAGCTCAGAGCTAGAAAAAACACAAATATCCATCAATAAAAGGATGAATAAATTATTGTGGTATATTCATCTTAATGAAATACTACTTAGTAATAAAAAAGAATTCACTCTGATAGACTAACAACATGGAAAAAACTAAAAAACTACACTATGCAAAAGAAACCAAAACTACATTAGAGTATAGTAGTATAATTCCATTTCACCTAAAGTTCAAAAGCAGAGAGAATTAATCCATGGTAATAGGATCCATAGTGGTTGCCTATGGGAGGAAGAGTGGCTTGAGGTAGACTGGGAAGCAGCATGTGGGAATCTTTGGGGGTTTGTGGAAATGTTCTTCATTTTGGTGTGGGTGTTGGTTATATGATTTAAAATATTTAACAGAAACTCACTGTGTTATATGCCTAATTGTTACAAATTTGCCTATACATCTTCCTTCAGCAAAAATATTTAAAAACATAGGAGCTAATATACGTAAAATATATGCATGTTATGCGTCACATAGAAGATACCTTAATGATACCCAGAGACTGCAAATTTTATACAGATGTGTAGAAGAGGTTAATTTTACTCACCATGCCCTGCTGCTGCTGCTGCTGCTAAGTTGCTACAGTCATGTCCAACTCTGTTCGACCCCATAGACGGAAGCCCACCAGGCTCCCCCGTTCCTGGGATTTTCCAGGCAAGAACACTGAGTGGGTTGCCATTTCCTTCTCCAATGCATGAAAGTGAAAGTGAAGTTGCTCAGTTGTGTTCGACTCTTCGTGACCCCATGGACTGCAGCCTACCAGGCTCCTCCATCCATGGGATTTGCCAGGCATGAGTACTGGAGTGGGGCACCATTGTCTTCTCCATGCCATGCCCTAGACTTCAAAAAATCACAAAGGCATTAGAGTCATCACTAGTTATGAGTAATTCAATATTTATCACATAGTATATTAGTTAAGGTCACAAACATAAGAAAATTCGAAACACATAATGACTTGAATGCCATAAAAACTCATTTTTGATTCACATAATTTCCAAACTGATGTTCTTGATTGGTGGGTAGATCCTTTTGAAATGTCCATTCAGATAACAACAATTCCACTGGTGGCTCTGCCATTTCCAAGGCCACATGCCATGTTGTCTCCACCCAGCCTGCTGGAAGAGAAAACAGCTTGGAGAATCACACCTGGTGAGCTTGAAGGTGCTGGGACTGGAGGGAGCACACACCTCTTTTACTGACATTCCACTTCCTAGAACACAGTCACATGGATATGTCTCATTGCAAAGGGAGAATGAAAATACGTCTAGCTATGTGCTCTGCGAGAATGTAAGTCTAGTGAATGGATAGCCAATCCTGTCACATCTATGAGAAATTCATGTGCAAGGAGGGAATTCTGTTTCTTTTTTCCTCCTTTTCTTTTCCATTGTCAGCTTCCATTGAAGATGTGCAAAACTTACCCTGTATGAACCTGAATATCAAGGAGTTATCACTCATTCTTAAATATTCTGAAAGCCAAATTTCTAGGCATGTGTATGTAGCTATCATATTTTTTTTTAATGTTTGCTGGGAACAAGTAACCCAGAAGAAATGACTACCTATCTATATTCCAGAGAGCCCTGGAGACCCTCAGAAAATTATTAAAATCCCCATGAATTCATATAAAACTAAGTAAGTATTGTCTGCAGAAATAACATTTTTTCACACATTTGTATCCTTCGTTCTTCATAAATAATAGCACATTCTAATTAATGCCTCACTAAATCATAATGGATTTTTGTCACCATACATGCTTTGAATTACCTTTTATTTTCATTTTAGAATGAAGCCCTTACATTGCAGTGCTTGGGAATCACAGAGAGTAGATGATTACCAGCTGTCATCATTACTGAGGCCAAAACAACAGACTGTTTCAAGACATGAATTAATTTAGATTTTTTAAAAGTCAATTAAACTATTTCTCAGCATTAAAATCTTATACATTCTTAAACTCTCAAAGCAATTATTTTTTTTTACAAGACTTTTTCATTTTAAGAATTAGAAGTCATCAGAACAAATTTCCTGTTGGGAGGCATCCAGTCATCTGAGTAGCAAATAACAAGACCACTGAAGGTTTTTATATAATCACAGGTTTATCCTCTGGCTAGGTCTTTTAAGGAAATATTTCTTTTATCACTCTTCAATCTTTTTACTTTTTTTCTTAGATTTTTGAGATGGGTAAAATCTCAAATTTTCACTCAGTCTCTGAGGATTCTCTCAAATTGACCATCAAAGCATTGTAGTGTCTGTTAACTCAGGATTCTACTTTCTATTTACACTGTACTAACTCCACCAACCAATAGGTCTTTATAATTAGTATCTAGTATTATACTCGTATTATATCCTTTGTATTATTAACTCTATATAAAAACACAACTCATTCAATTTATTCTCACATCTACACCAAGAAGAAACGTTATTTCTCTAACAGTGAGAAGTACACAAAACCAGGAATAATCCAGAAAGTTACAAAGCCTCGGCTTTCCATCCAGAATCTGAGTTTCCCATAAATCAGAGAAACTAGAATCTAGCTATGAAAAGAGTAGACATGTAAAATATTCCCTAATAGTTAGAAATTAAAAAAGATATATATCTTTCAGAACCTTTCATCTTGTGTTTCGATGGCAAATGAAGACTAGTCATTTTACCCCATAAAAAAGTGTTTTGTCTTCTATACTAAGAAATAAACCAGTGATGAAGGTAGTATAAGATATTGTGACACTGATGAATGCAACTGAGTTGAAACATTCCAAGTTCCTCAGTGCCAGGCACTGACCACGGTTTCTTCCTGGAGGTACAGACTCCTCTCATGACAAGCCTAAGATGCTTACCAAGTGGATGACACCTTTTAAACAACAGAGGGCAATGTGAGTATTGAATGAATGAATGAATATTTGTCATCTTGATTTATTTTATTAAACAGTGAGTCTTTTAAATCATAATCAAAACAGGGATTTCCAAATAACCCTCATCTAACATCAGACTGTATAATTGGTATTATTGTTATGTTTTGTAATAAAGTTCAAAACACAGATTATTCTAAAAATCAAAGAAATATCTATGATCATTTCTTATGAACTTCCTTAAAAAGATTTAAGA
The DNA here is from genome assembly GCA_006408695.1 of Aepyceros melampus. Taxonomy (NCBI): domain Eukaryota; kingdom Metazoa; phylum Chordata; class Mammalia; order Artiodactyla; family Bovidae; genus Aepyceros; species Aepyceros melampus. The sequence goes on along the minus strand of SJXQ01004405.1, from coordinate 54,175 downwards.
TTTTAAAAGCCTTCCAAATCAGGGTAGCCTGTGGCTGCCAATACTGTTGAGTTGTTGCCTGACTAAGTGAATTATTCTAGAGTAATAGCTTATGTTGTTACGTGAGCAGAAATGAGAAAAAGCAAAATCGTCAATGACAGTTTTTAATAACTAAATGTTAAGAAGCAATGTCTCTTAACACCCTCATTAAATTATCTCTTAAAAGTCATTACAGATACTCTTCTTTTCCGAGGGCTGGATTCCCTGTTGTGCTCTAAATAGATGTGGGGGTGGGGAAGCTACAGTCATAGCTGTCACTGTTAATTAGCATCTCCTGCATGCCTCTTCCTGCCCAAGGCACTCGCCATCCTCTGCCAGACCCAACAGGAACTTGCAGAAAAACCTTGTTTACTCAGCGTGACTCTTATGCTTGTATTATTTGATGGCATTATGAAGAAGAACTCATCAGTGCCTCTCTGTAGGAGTGAAAGTCAATTTTAAATGTGGTGAGAACTTCACCTAAGCTAATCTTGGAGTGATGAATCCTCAGCTGGACATAGAATTTTACAGAAAAAAAAAAAAAAAACCCTGCCCTGAATTATCAGGCAGATTATAAATTACAAGCAGTGAAAACACTTCTGTTGAGTTATCCTTGCAAATTTATTTTTATTCAAGGTCATTTCACACATTCATTATTATTAATTTTTCTCTTAAATATTGTGTTGCTTCTCATGAGAAAATGACTTTCTGAGGAAATAGACATGGCAGTCTTTTCAGACCTGGCAAATTTTTTTTTTTTTTTTTTGATTTATAGTTATAGAAATTCTTTCTGAGGGTATTTGTAGACCCAGACACATACTAATGTGCGAAATCGAGCCATATTTTTGATCCAAGGTATTTTAAATGTATATATTGTTTTCATAATTCTTTCCATTCTATTTTTCCTTCTTCTGGTAATGGGATTCATTTTCTAGAAGTGGGTTTAAGACCCACTCAAGACGTGTTGTGACCTTTCCAGGACTTTTCTCACTGCACTGTGGAGAGAGGAAGCTTGCTTGTCTGTAGCTTCAAGCCTGAAATGAGGAAGCTGTTAGCGGTGGCAGTCATGGTCCTTCCTGAAGGAGAAGCAGCCTGGAGAGATGAAGCTGAGGAGGGGAGAGACTCAGAATATGAAATGAGGCCTGAGGCTCTTGAGGGTTTAAGGTTGTTGGTAAGGCAGGGTCCTCCTTTCTAAAGTATGGTAGTATCAGATAATGATGCCTCTCTTTTATTTAAAAGCATTTGAATTGGACGTCCATCCTTCAGCTGCTCTAATCAGTCTGGGAACCAATGCCTGTCTGGAATGGAGGACGCCATTCGAGTCTTTGTAGTGTTCAGTCCCTCTGCTTTCCATCCCCACCTTCTCTGATTAATGATGATTAGAAATAGATAATTGCTTCTATAAATAAGTACTTGCTGTATGCCAAGCACAGGGCTAAGTACCTCACAAGCATTATCATGTTGAACTCTCTCCAGCACCCTGTGAGGAAGATACAATCATTATATCCTTTTGAGAGAGGCAGAAGTTACTCAGGCAGGGCACATTGCCAGTAGCTTGCCTGATTTGAACCCAGAGGCTGCCTTCTTAATTTCTCCATCAGGTAATCTGGAATTCTCAACAGTGGGCTATAGGGAAGCATCCATGTAAAGGAGTGGCAGAGGTGATGATGTCTCACTCTCCATGTTTGCTGATTTTGTTATCAGTCCACTCTTAGCATAGGTGGTGCCCAATTTGTTTCTATGGGTTTCTTGTTCACAAATTATAATTTGAAATCTCTCACTTACAAAAAAAGTTAATTTTTGGAACCATAGACCAACTTCAGATTTTTGTAGAAAGCTACTGAATATTCATCGCTTTCATGCAGAATGATGGCCTTATAGTTTCCCATATACTCAATGTTACCAGGTATTGACATAAAGAAGTGATTTCTCAAACACCCACAGAATCCTACAAATGCTATCTTTCCAGTGATATTTACAACAAAAATGTTCACACTTTCTCTCACTTCCTGATACAGAGGAATGGGAAACTTTGCAAATGACTAAATGACAGTTATTAATTTATACACTTGATTTTTTTTTCTTTCAAAAGTCTCCGGGCTCTTTGTTTGATGTCCAAAAGTCAGAAATCAGTTTTGCCAAAAATGTTGGACTGTGACTCTGCTTCTAGCTTTGTTAGCAATGGTATATAATCCATATGAGCTCTTGTTTCTCCAGTCATAAAATAGAGATAATAAGAGTGTCATAACTTATGACTGTTGTGAGAATTACAGTCACATCAACACACAAAGAGTCGGACATGACTGAGCGACTGAACTGAATTGAACAATACACGGTAACCGGTGGAGAAGGTGATGACACCCCACTCCAGTACTCTTGCCTGGAAAATCCCAGGGATGGAGGAGCCTGGTAGTCTGCAGTCCATGGGGTTGCTAAGAGTCGGACACAACTGAGTGACTTCATTTTCAATTTTCACTTTCATACATTGGAGAAGGAAATGGCAACTCACTCCAGTGTTCCTGCCTGGAAAATCCCAGGGATGGGGGAGCCTGGTGGGCTGCCGTCTCTGGGGTTGTACAGAGTCAGACACGACTGAAGTGACTTAGCAGCAGCAGCAGCAGTAACCGGTGCCGGGCACATTAGTGATAACCTAAAAGTCACTATTGTTAACTGTACAAGTAGCTTTGTGGACTTAGGCCTGCAGACTCTCACCCTTGGGCAGGCAGCTGCTCTTCCATACACACTCCATCCTCTCCTTGTTGCTCACAGACTTTATGCTGTTTGTTACTTTTAGTATAGCTCCACCCTCTAAGCAGCTGGGAGACAGTGAAAAGAAAAGGGACATAAAAAAATGGAGGTGTGTTTCGTAGAGCCTACCAAGAGTAACTGGGAGCTCACAGAGAAGGGATAAGAGGACAGCTCTCAAGTGAAGCTCAGCTGCTTCCAGAGATGGCTGAGTAGACTGTATATAGACTTGTCAAATGAGTGAGGATGTTTGGAATCGTCTTGAGACGTCCCCACTGCCAGTTCCTTCTGTGATGGCAACAAACAGTTGTTAGCTCCTAAGACTTCCCTGGTGGCTCAGACAGTAAAGCGTCTGTCACAATGCGAGAGACCTGGGTTCGATCCCTGGGTTGGGAAGATCCCCTGGAGAAGGAAATAGCAATCCACTCCAAGACTATTGCCTGGAAAATCCCATGGACAGAGGAGCTTGGTAGGCTACAGCCCATGGGGTCGCAAAGAGTTGGACACGACTGAGCGACTTCACTTTCCTAATACTTGGTACCCAGAAGTCAGCCACATCTGGGATAATCAGTGGTCAAGTCAGTGGGCTTCAAGAATTGGCCAGAAGAGAGCCTGTAAAGAATTAAAGCTTTAATTCTTTTTACAGAGCTGTAAAGAGAATTACAAAACCACTGCAAAGGATTTGGCCAATGAGTTAGAAGATCACCATGAAGTAGGTACTGTTTTCAGAAAATATGGCCAAAATGAACTCAAGTGATAAAACACATCAAGTGAAATTGTAAAAGTAGTCTAAGAACTCTACTGAAAATGAACCAGATCCAGTTTAAAAGATGAGCACTATGATTTTTTAAAGAAAGAGCTATATCCTATAGCATAAAGCAGGTCTATAAATTGAAAGAAAAGTTGTCCAACTCAATTTTCTGAGTTTTCCAAATTATGATAATTAATCTGTACTAAATGAAAAAAAAAAGGAAATTCTTATCTGAGGATATAAAAAAAGATATAAACACATCAAGATGATGGTATTTCTAAAGGGTACACTCGATCTGGCAATTCTCCCCAAACTGATAAATTTAATGTAATTCTAATAAAAATTTCAAGACATTTTTATGCAACTTGACAAGTTAACTTTTAAGTGCATATAAAGGAAAAAATATAGAAGATTAGCTAAATAAATTATGGGAAAAGAAACATAGAAGTGCTCGCTCAGCACAAATCATGAGACATGTAAGAAAATGAAATGGTAAAGAGCAAGATAAAAATAAATTAATAATTCAGGGAGCCAAACTGAGTTCACACACACACACACACACACACACACACATATGCACACATGTACCCAGAGTATGTATATCATGTTATAGATCACGCTATACATATATGTTGCATGTATAAAAGTCACAGTGTTTCAGTATAGTGATGAATGTATGGAAAGGATACATTTGTCACCTGGCGTCATATATTCTTGACGGAGAGTGTGAAACTGGAGGATTGTAAAAGGGTGTAACCCCATATATTAATAATTCCAAGTGTTTTAATCTTTCATACCCAGAAGTATTTTTGCAATGAATTATGTAATGTTTAAAAATCTTTTCTCTGAGCATTTGTGTATTTTCTATTTGCTTGCTTTGCTATTACATTTATTTTGGAAAACGGAGGAAGGAATTTTAAGAGGGAAGATTTTCCCTAGATAAGAACTGTGTTTGGATCCTGGCTACCCCATTTTCTAGCTGAGGAACTCATGGATGAATTATTTATCTTCTTTCCCTCTCAAGTTTCTCTTTCTATAAAAGGAAACTAACATTACTTTTTATGTGGCTATTAGGAAGGTTGAATAAGATAAAGCATGTCATGTGCTTAAAATAAATTACTAATGAACCCCTTTGAGTTATTAGCATGATTCATGTGAGGCATAGAAAGAAAATAAGCATGACTGGAAGGTATTGGAGTTTTGGGGCTTGGTCTACGAGAAATATTTCAAATTTTAAAGTGATTTCTAAAGGCAATTGGAAGCAATAAAATACTACTATGCAAGTGAAAGCATGACATCAGATATACCTTTTTAACAGATTCCCTTGGCAAAGTTATTGAAGTGTAATTGATTATATTTTATAGTTTAATTCTATTTTATAGCTAAATCTATTGCATACTATATGTCAGGAACCTTAGTTAATAGTCAACACTCAATGTGAACACAGATATGTAAAGGCATATATATTTTTGAAAACTTGTTAAGTATAATTGTGACAATGATCTCTCCCAAAAATGCATATTATGGCTTAGTCAGTTCAAAGGAGTTAAGTTTTGCAGCCCATCTGATTGCTTATGACCAAGGAGTGTTTATGCTACTAGTAAACTGTGGGAAAAGAATAAGCAATTCAGGCAGCTGCAAAGAGTCCTGGTATTCAAGCTTGTAATATTTCAGTCTTTAAACTGAATGTACTTGGTCGCGCAGGGGTGTCTGACTCACTTATGGCCCCATACACCGTAGCCCTCCAGGTTCTTCTCTACATGGTATTTTTCAGGAAAGGATACTGGAGCAGGTTGCCATTTAATACTTTAGGGAATTTTCCCTACCCAGAGATCCAACCTGCCTTTTGTCTCCTGCAACGGCAGATGGATCCTTTTCCACTAGCGCCACCTGTGGAGCCCTTAATCTGTATATTTACTTGTTGTTCCAATTTTTTACTTTTTTGTCTTATTATCCCAATTAATTAAATAAATATCTTATTAAAATATACCCCAGACATATATATTTAATTCAGAAATGTTACCACAGATACAGGTTTCTGAATAGATATTGCAGTAAGCCATCATAAAATTCCTTAGCATTATCAAAAAGTTTATAGAGAATTTTAACACATGTTCAAGGTTTTGAGAATAAATAATTTTGAATTATATATATTATTGGCCTTCAAAAGCAGCATACGAGCTTTAAAGAGGCCACATTATCAACCTCTTTTTCATTTACTCTAAATAAACACATGTAAGTCTTATGACATGGAGGGTATCATAGGAGGCTATTTTTTATCTAAGTGACTTTTGTTTCCTCAGCTTTTGACATTTAATCTTTCAAAACAATGTGAGAATAGTCAGCAGAAAACAACTCCCTTTTATAATGCCAGAGAGAGAAAAAAAAAGACCTCTTGAAAAACACCTTGATGTAATGGGTATTTGGCTGACGAATGTAAACAAAGATATTAACGTAACTATTGAACTAAGAAAACAGCTGTGAGGAAGCAGGAACACTTGCTCATAGCTTTGGTGTTAAGAAAGAGAAACAGATGCATCTAACACAGAGCATTCTACTAAATGTTTAAATATATACTTACTAGTCATTTTAAGAGAAGTGAATGGATGGTAAAATATACAATGAATATATTTATAATAGATGGCATAAATATTTAGTCTTAAATTCATATCGAAATGTTTATTAAGACTCAGAACTCTGCTTTTCTAAGATAAATCGTGGTCTTATGTGTGAAATTTCTAGGGTCAATATTCTGGAAGAGGAGGTTCCTTCTGCCCAGGCAAAGATTACAAATGCAGCCTTCATTCAAATTTTGTGAAATTTATTGAAATCAAATAATTTGCAAAATAGTCTACTGGAACTTTTTATCTCTGGGAATACTGCTCTTTACAGCAAATCTTACTGATCATTGGTAGACTGCATAATTTTTAAGTGTTTATTGTAATTGCCAATATTGTTATTATTAGTCTCATTACTAATGCCCTTAATTGGAAACATTTTAAATTTCTAATGGAATATTTGTGAGTTTATATTTAATACATAGAATTTCAAAGGAAAAACACAAAGCATGAGCAGCCCCTATAGCCCTCACTTTCCACATTTCTGCTCCTGTTCACTACTCCTTCCAGAGAGAGCCGCTTTGAACACCATGGAATAGGTTTGTCTGCTTTCATACTTTGTATCAGCTGGTTTTTAAAGCCTTGGTTTTAAAATATAAGGGATATACAGACTCAGTCATGGGAGAACAGAAACATGATAATGGATTTAGACCTCAGGGCCAGTGTCAGATGGGGGCTATCTGTGTTTTATACTAATACAACTGGAGAATCCTCAGGGTGACTAATGAGGATGTCCTGGCCAACATCCCCAGTTGTGTAAGGTAAGCCCAGGGATCTCACCTGCATCAGATTTTTTCCCCAAACAACAAGAGTGGAAACCAGTAGCAAATAAACTAGATCTTGTCAAACATTTTCCAAATCACCCCTCATATTTACTCCACCATTTCTTCCCACTCTGCTCTGTGTGCTAAGAGCTGACTGTAGGAACCTGTAAACAGGGTCCCCACACTCTGGTTCCCGTATGTGTCCCCTTAGTGGGAAGGACTGGCAGGAGACTTGGGGAAGGAGGAAAAACAATCAGGAAATTGATTCCCCCAGAAATTTGTCCAAAGAGAAGCTGTTAAAGAAGAAGTTCTACACTTGTGAACATGGTAAGAAAGATTTTGTTCAGGATTATTGCAGTTGGTGTCAAGAGTGTTGCAGGAAGGAAGCAGAATGAGCCCCAACTCCTAAGACATCAAGTATGAGCAAGGCTTTATAGCCAAGGAGCAGCTGGAGGGTCAGTGGATGGAAGATGACTAAAAGTAAATATCAAGGGTAGGGCACTATTGCTAAGCTGGCCTGCTAGAGTTCAGTCAAGGAGAGAGGTTGTCGGTGCCACGTGGGGTCCATTCTTCTATTTCCTTCTCCCTGCCCATGCCTCCGAAGCCTGCAGATGGGGTTGGTTCTCTGATATTTCAAATCCTGCTTTTTGGTTTTCCTTGACTTTGACCATATCTTTGCAAATAGTGTCTAATAAATTCTCCTCAGTTACCTCACTGAATAATTCATCTGATACCATTCCTAGTGTTTTCCCCTCTCTCTCTCTCTCTCGCTATGTCTCTGACCCTCTTTTATCCAAACTAGCCAGTTGACCTTCTTCCCCTTATTAAAATTTGCATCACATTCAAGGCTGATAGTTTCTCTGACCTGAAACTACACTCCCATTCTTCTCTCTGCTACCTCTCTCTTTTTACTGAGGTCTTAGCTCACCTTCCATCCTCCTCCAAAACACTTTTTTCCAACTATGCCTTGTTCCAATATTAAATTTTTCTAAGCACTGATTCCAATCTGAAGTTAGATTGTTTAGGTACTTGTTTCCTTTATTGGTTATGCCTTCATTGTAGGCAATGACTTTACCATATTTAAGCAAAAATAGTGAGGGGGGGGTTTTGGCTTTGCTTATTTGTTTGCTTTGCATACTTTGGATTACAGAATATCAGAGAGGTTTAGGAAACAAAGTTTGGTTGTTACACACCAAGAAGAAATCTACCTAGAAAACTACCCATCCATAAGGTGGGAGAGTTGACTATCCCATTGACACTGTCATGTGTTGCTGGGGGACCTACAGACCAAACCTAAGATTCTCAGTAATGATAAACAATACATCCCAGGCCTGTCATCATGAAAAACACAGGGCTTGGCCTCCTGAAACTCACTTCACCTCCCAGGTCTTCATGATGCAGAACCTAGCCGCAAAAGAGTCTGTGAAGTGGATACTGATGTCCTAGATTCTGCCAAGGAAGGTCAGGGGATGAAAATGGTGTTGAGAGAGCTGGCTACATTTTCTGTCCCACTACTGCCCGTAAAAACTCTCCTGACCAGCAGTGATGTAGATGGTTTTTACCACTGAATAGCCGGATCTTAACTACTGAGCCGCCACAATGCAGGAGACACAGGAGATGCAAGTTCGATCCCTGGGACAGGAAGATCTCCTGGAGGAGGAAATGGCAAACCACTCCAGTATTCTTGCCTGGGAAATCCCATGAACAGAGGAATCTGGTGAGCTGCAGTCCATGGGGTCACAAAGAGTCAGACACAATTGAGTACAGATGCAGTCAGGGTCTAGAGTAGTAATGGCTCTGCTGTAAGTGTTCAATAATTTTTTTGTGGAATAAAGTTTAAAATATATATTTGATTTTTAATTACACAAAGGGGTTATACTATATATTCTGCATGTTTTTCCTTTAATAATATATCTTACAAAATTTCCCTATATCAGCACAGATAGGTTTATCATGTTATTTTTAATGGGACACATAGTGATCATTATATCATTGTACCATAATAATAAAAACTAAGGTTCTTTATGGTACCTTTGTAATCAACGTCTTTTTATTGCTTAATTAACGACGATGAAAAAACTTAAATTCGTACCATACCAGAAACATCTTAAGGTAAGTGTCTATGTGAAGTTGATACCTGAAAGTATCTGTATATATAACAATATAACAGCTTTGCCTGATTTCTTTTATCTTGAGAGCTCATAGCCGTTTTATTTCAATTTTATTTTTTAGCTGCTCACCATGTGGGGTCTTAATTCCTCAAACAGGGATCAAAGCCATGCCTCCTGCACTGGAAGTGCAGACTTTTAACCACTGGACTGCCAGCGAGGTCCCCTTGCAGGTTTCCTTTTAAGGAAGCAAGGTTTGCTAACTGTAGAACCTAGCGCCCCATGTTATCTTACTGTGCTAAATATACATCACCTAAAATTTACAACTGTAGCCATTTTATGCAGCCCACTCCAGTGCTCTTGCCTGGAGAACCCCAGGGACGGGGGAGCCTGGTGGGCTGCCGTCTATAGGGTCGCACAGAGTTGGACACGACTGAAGCGACTTAGCGGTATTAAGATCAGGATACTCTTCAATCATCACTATTATCCAGCGTTAGAAAGTTTTCATCATCCAAGATGGAAAATGTTGGGTGATGGTTAACAGTCACTTGCCCATTAGCAGTCACTCTCCAGTCCTGTCCATTAACAGTCACTCTCCATTCCTCTCTCCCTCCAGGTCCTGGCTAACATAAATCTGCTTTCTAGCTCTTTGGATTTGTCTATTATGCATATTGCATATAAATGGAATCGGTTTCCTTTACATGGCATGTTTTCAAGGTTCATCCATGGATTATTAATAGCATGTATCAGTACCTCTCTTCTTTTTATGGCTAATAATATTCTATTGTTTGGGTAGAACACATTCTTTATTCATCAGCTGATGGGCATTGGGTTGTTCTTATGTTTTGGTTACTGTAAATAGGACTGTTAGGAACAGTTATGTACAAGTTTTTGACTCCTGTTTGACCAAAATATTCTGGGAATATAGCTAGAAATGGAATTGGTGTGTTTATTTTATGGAAGAGCCATCAAAATGTTTTCTATGATGGCTGTACTATTTTACATTACCACCAGCAATTTATGAAGGTTTTGATTTATTCACATCCTCACCAATATTTGTTATTTTCTATTTTGTAGATTATGGTCATCCTAGTGGGTATGAAATGATTTGTCATTGTGATTTTTATTTGGATTTCTCTAATGATTAGTGATGCTGAACATTTTTGTGTTTGTTGGCTATTTGCATATCTTCTTTGGACAAATGTTTATCCAGGTCCTTTCCCTATTTTTAAAATTGGGTTGTCTTTAGTTGTTGAGTTTTAAAAGTTCTCATACTTTCTGGATCCTAGGCCTTTATCAGATATGTGATTTTAAATTATTTTCTTCTACTCTGTGGGTTGTTTTTTCACTCTCTGATAGTATCCTTTGATGACTCCAACTTTTAAATTTTGATTAAGTCCAGTTATCTCCTTTGTAACTTAAACTTTTGGTATTATATCTAGGAAACCGTTGTCAAATATTAGGTCATGATTTACAGCTAAGTTTTCTCTTAAGAATTTTAGAGTTTGGGCTCTTATATTTAGGTCTTTGATATATTTTGTATTAATTTTTGTATACACAGTGAGGAAAAGGCCCAAATTCTTTCTTTCTGCATATGGACATTCAGTTCTCCTAGCATTTGATGAAAAGACTGTTCTTTCCCCATTGAATGGTCTTGGCCTCTTTGTCAAAAATCAATTAACTATAAACAGGTTAGTTTATTTCTTGGCTACCAATTCTAGTCTACAGAGCAATATGTCTATTCATATGCCAGTACCATGCTGTATTTTTTAATATTTAAAAGATATTTATGAAAAATAAAAGAAAAAGAAACAGCTCCATTGCCCCCTTCCTTGCTTTTTACTGCCATGGCAAGTGTCACCAGTATGACGTCTTCATTTCTGTATGCAAGTATACGCATGCATACGTGCTAAGTTGCTTCAGTTGTGTCCAACTCTTTGTGACCGTATGGACTGTAGCCCACCAGGTTCCACTGTCCTTGGGATTCTCCAATCAAGAATACTGGATGGTTTGCCATGCCCTCCTCCAGGGGATCTTCCTGACCCAGGGATTGATTCCTCGTCTCTTATGTCTCCAGTATTGGCAGGCAAGTTCTTTACTGGCAGGCAGGTTCTTTATCACTAGCACCACCTGGAACACCTTCTGTCTCGCTACCACTGGAATTAAGTTTTACTCTATTGTTTAGAAGCTAAAGTACACCTGGGAGTACCACACTGTTTTGATTACTATTTTGAAATTATGAGCCTTCCAATTTTTCTATTCTTCTCTAAGATTGTTTTGGCTATTTGGGGTGACTGGGCATCACATAATGTTTTTATAAAATTTCCTATTATACCAAAGTCAAAATTATTCACAGTGTTATTTTAAATTTTATTTCTTTAATTATAGTCTATCCTAGCCATCCCATATGTATGTATGGGCCTACTATATTATTTTTCTGTCTTCTTTTCAAAAATAAATTCCGTATTTATTTTTGTTACTCATTTTCTTATTGAGTTTTCAGTCTTTTAAACATTAATTTGCATGAGCATTTTTATAAGTTTAGGAAACAACTTCTCAACTCTCATGTGAGATTTTTCCATTGTTTTTGTTTTATTATTTGACTTAAACATGGAAATTCTTTAGCTATATAAATGTTCAAATTTTTATAATTTCAATGTTAGAAACATTTTCCTTTTGGTCTTCTTCACCTTAAGACATAAAATCATCAATTCTTTCTGATAAAACAATCATGTTTTTTTCTGTTACCTTTAAATTGCTGATCTATTTATAATATATTTTTAAATAAATCATGGTGTAGAGATTCATTTTTATATCTTTTTTTCCAAAACATTGGTCCATTGGGCTGACATGAAACCCATTTCTTTATCATATATGCTTCTGATGCATTCATTTGTATTTATAAATTTTAAAACTTCCTCATGAAAAGATATGTAGGCAAAGATCACAGTTATAAGTATACAACTCAATGAATTTTTACAAAAAGAATACATGTCTGCAACCAGCTCCAAAGTAAGTAACTTACCTTTGTCAGTTCCTCAGACATCCTTGTCCCTCCTCTCCAAAATATTTTTTTCCTTAGGGCAACCATTATTCTGACTACTAATACTATAGACTGTTTCTTTTTCCCCAGCTGTCAACTTTATACAAGCAGAATTGGAGAAAATTATACACTTGTGTATCTGGATTTTTCGCTTGACATGTCTGGATATTCATCCATCATATTGCGTGCATTATAGTGCTTCTATTCTCCTTGTTGCATAGTATTCCACCTCATGAACATACCACAGTTTGTATATCCATCCTACTGTTGAGGGCATCTGGATAGTGTCCAGTGTGAATCTATTATAAGCATTCTTGCACATGCCTTTTGTTAAACTTACACATGCATTTCTTTTTTTTTTTTTTCCAATTTATTTTAATTGGAGGCTAATTACTTTACAATATTGAGGGTTTTGCCATACATTCATATGAATCAGCCATGGGGTTACACATGCATTCCTATTGAACATGGAATTGTTGGCTATGCATACAATTGGTTGTAATAGAGACAGAGATTATCAGTTTTCTAATGAGACTGTACTAATTTATACCCCAACAATCAATGTACCAACATTTGAAAAGCAAGAGAGTTCCAGAAAAATATCTACATCTGCTTTAATGACTATGCCAAAGCCTTTGACCATGTGGATCACAACAAACTGTGGAAAATTCTTAAAGAGATGGGAATAGCAGACCATCTACCTGTCTCTTGAGAAATTTGTATCCAGGTCAAGAAGCACCAGTTAGAACTGGACATGAAACAACAGACTGGTTTAAAATTGGGAAAGGAGTACATCAGGGCTATATGTTGTCACCCTGCTTATTTAACTTATATGCAGAGCACATCATGTGAAATGCTGGGCTGGATGAAGCACAAGCTGGAATCAAGATTGCTGGGAAAAATATCAATAACCTCAGATATGCAGATGACACCACTCTTATGGCAGAAAGTGAAGATATTGGGAAACATTGAAGGTGGGAAGAGAAGGGGACAACAGAGGATGAGATGGTTGGATGGCATCACCGACTCAATGGACATAAGTTTGAATAAACTCCAGGAGGCCTGGCATGCTGCAGTCCATTGTGTCACAGAGAGTTGAACCAACTGAGTGACTGAACTGGTCTATGTACCTGAGTTTCAATTATTCTAAATCCTCATAGACACTTCAGATCATTGATTTTTCAATTTTAGTCATTTTACTGGCTAAACTGAGGTTTTAATTTGTATTTTCTTGATGAGATGAGCGGAAGTGCATGTTTTTCTTGGAGTGCATATGTTTCTTGGCCATATAGAATCATCTTTATTTTCTTGCCTGTGTCTTACTTGGTTGTCTGTCTTTTCTTATTGAATATGGTGGTGGTTTAGTTGTTAAGTTGTGTCTGACTTTTGTGATCCCTTGGACTGTAGCCTGCCAGGCTTCTCTGTCCATAGGATTTCCCAGGCAAGAATACAGGAGTGAGTTGCCATTTCCTTCTCCAGGGGATCTTCCCAACCCAGGAATTGAACCCATGTCTTCTGCACTGCAGGCAGATTCTTTACCACTGAGCCACGAGGGAAGCCCTAACTGAATTTAGGAGTTGCTTATATTATTTATATATTCTTTCCATTGTCAGATATATGCATTGCAAATATCTTCTTCCATTTGGTATCCTGATCATTTTCTGTCTTATAGTGGTTTTTTTTGGACATAATTTTTGAACTTAAGATAATTCAATTGGTCAATTTTTTCCTTATAGTTACTATTTTTTGTGTGTGTCCTTAATAAGAAATCTTAACCTAAGTTCATTAAAATGAATTATTTTTTCCCTTTTATATTGAGAACTGCAATCCATCTGTATTGCTTTTTTTTATGTGTGAGGCAGGGATTAAGATGTAATATTTTTCATATTGGTACTTAGATGGCCCAGGATGATTTATTGAAAAGGCTCTTCTTCTTTACTGCATTGCAGTATCATAAACATGAATCTGCTTCTGAACTCTGTTTTTCCCTTTGGTGAGTTTGTAATCCTTGCAATAATACCACATTTTTGTTACTTCTTTTAATTAACTTTGTAAGATTTAATTGGTTTTGTAAAAGATCTTGATAAATAATAGTGTAAGTTTTGTCCTTTAAGTAGAAATGCAACAGGATCTGTAAGTAAACTATTATAATTAAATAATATCAAAGCAAAATATCTGCACATAAGGTCATATATAAAAATATGTTTTCTCACATCAGCAATAAACAAATTGAAAACAAATTTTAATAAGTATTTTATCATTGTTGTGATTTCAAAATAATCAAGTACATAGTAATAAATCTTAAAAAAAAGTTAGGATGATCTCTCCCCTGAAAAATTTAAAACACTATTGAGAGAAACTGAAGAAGCTATACATGTGGAAGTGGAAGAAAGTACAGAATTAATGGGTTGAAAGACACACTGTTGTAAAGATGTCTGTTCTCTCCAAAGCTGATGTATATGGTATACTCTTAAAAAACTCCAAAAGTTTATGTGACTGTGTATATATGCACACATGGAACTTGATAAGCTATAATTGTAAAGTTTGTATGGAAATACAAAGGATCAAAAGTAAAGGAAATTTATTTGAAAATTATTTACTTATTAAAAATTCATTGTTTTAAGGTTTATGTTTATTTCATGTCGTATTTTATGCTTTCTTTGTTTTTGTGATTCTTTTTCTTCTTTGTTATTGTTATAAAATAAGATTTTAATATCTTGTAATTTAAAAAATATTTATAAAATGGGACTAATGTAAGTACCTATAACCTGAAAGATTGAGAGACTTCAATGAAATTATCTGAATCAGTTACATATATACACCTCCTTGTTTTTGTTTTTTGCTAGATTATGGGGTAGCTTTTTCACAGTGATATCAAAGTTTTAAATTCTTTTTTTTTTCTGTTGAAATTTTATGACTCTTTTCAGGACAATGATGTTAACATTTTCTCCCAGAAAATTAGCCATTTATCTAGATTTTAAAATGTGCTTACACTCATGTTTACCCACTAAATTTTTATTATTCTTGAATTTTATTCTTAGGTTTCTCTTTTTTTTTTCAAATTTGGAGATATTTGCCTCCTCAATTAAGTAAACTTGTGATTATCTTAAAATTTTTTTCTTTTCTGGATGTAGGTTCTGAACTGCACTGTTTTTTTGGAGGAAACAGTTTTGTGCTGGTGCCTTGATTATCTTACAGGTGTATATTCACAAAGACCACATAAGCGAAGATTGAACCACAGTTGGTAGGAGTCCAGACAGAACATTTTGTGAGTGTACCAGAACATAAGAGGATGGGAACCTTGTAAGTGGCTCCTATCAAACCACTTCTCATATGTTCCTGCTCTATGAAGAGGCTGGCATGACATAGTTTCTTACTGCCAGCTGGGTCCTGACAAGTGTCAGTATCTGCCTTGTTGACCTCAGATTACAGCTGCATGCTGTGAAACTGACTAGTAAAGCATGTCTTTGGTTCCTCAGCAACAGAGACTCTCATCCACTTACTGTCATCTGACTCGTTTCCATGTAGCCCTGTGCAAGGGCTAGGAAGCAGCACGTGGGTGACCTTTGCTTTCACTGCCAATGTGAGAAATAAACAGCTTGAATCTAGAAAGGGGCTTGTTTCTTTACCAGATGAATCAATCCATCAAGCTTGGCCTTGCCTTGTGTATGATATGTTTTACTCTTTTTCGATATATAGGTTTTAAACTTTTGTTTTTCTTGACTTCTTTCTGTTTCTTTTGTTTGGTTAAACATTTTGAATTATATTTAAGGTTGAATTTTATTAGACTCCTTCATCTCATAAGAAAGTTCTTAGCTATAGAAGTGTTTTAAGAATTTTCTTCTGAGCACAGTTTTAGCATATCTTGTAAGATTTAATATGCTTTATTTCCTTTATAATTGTTTTCTAGATTTTTATCTCTTTATTGACTCAACTTTTACCTATTCAAAAATATATAACCATTTTTTATTCATTTTTTGTGATTGCTTTTTAGTTATTTCACAGATCAGAGAATGTAATTTGTATAGTTAAGATTTCCTTCATTTGATTTTATTGTGATTTTTCTTTGTGATCTACATGGTTCAATTTTGTCACTATTTCATGGGTGCTGGAAACACACTCAGTAGTATCTTCAGAATGTCTGTCTTCTCACTTGTTTGTGTCTGTCTGACACAAAGTCTGACAGTTAACGCTCTCCCCAGCTCTCTTAATGTTGTGTTTAAATTCATCTCTCCTTCATTTCTTGTCCCTGAGGAATTTTATAAGAGTTACTTTATTACTGAGCATAACTTCTGTCATGATTCCTTGTCTTAACAGCTTCTGCCTTCCATCCAACCTTATTAGATTTTAATATCACAACCCTACCTCTGTTTTTCTTGGGATTTTCTACTATGTGTTCCTAGATCTTTTTGTTTATAAACTTTGGTAGAACTGCCAGCAAGAAATAACATACCGTTGGATATTGATTTATTTCCTCTGTGGCATTAATTGACTTTACTTCCCTTACATATAAACATACAGGCATAATTTTACACACAGGTACAAACTCCATGAACAACTGTGATTCATTAATTCCCTCCCTCGCATTTTTGATCTGGTTCTTCCCTTCCCCTGATTTTTCCCTTCCTTCCAGTTCAGGCCCTTCTTTCATGCAGAGAAACCATGATGACAGGTAGTGTTTATCTTCTGATTTCCCCCATGCTGCACACACACATCATCCTTGTTTACCTCTGTGTCTGTGAATATATCTGCATTTACACGCCTGGTCCCCTGCACATCCACTTCAAAATTCCTATCTTACTTAGCCTCTGTATGTCTCTTGCGTTTGTGTGCTGGCATCTCTGAACTCCATCTTTCACTCCTTCCCCTTTAATTTCCTAAAGTCTTAGGAAATTTAAACATTTATTTTAAAAAAAAATTAAAAATTTTACTCACTTTTAAAAATTGGTTTCCATTGGATGATTACTCTAAATGACCTTGTCTACCATGTTTGGAAACTAGAAGTTCTACTTCAGAATTTAGCTTCATTTTGTATTAGTTTTTGTAAAATTGGTATGTCTATGAAAACAATTTTTATCCTTTCCTCTTGTTCATTTCTTATTTTTGAGTTTCCAGGAACATTATATGGTTTCTGTATATTTCCTCTAGGAGTGACTAGTTTGATCTCCTTGCAGTCCAAGGGACTCTCAAGAGTCTTCTCCAACACCACAGTTCAAAAGCATAAATTCTTCAGTGCTCAGCCTTCTTTATAGTCCAACTCTCACATCCATACATTACTACTGAAAAAAACAGCTCTGACTAGACAGACCCTTGTCAGTAAAGCAATGTCTCTGCTTTTTAATATACTGTCTAGTGGTAAAGCACCCGCTTGCCACTGCAGGGACAGAAGAAACACAGGTTTTATCCCTGGGTTGGGGAAATCACCTGGAGGAGGGCACAGCAACCCACTGCAGTACTGTTGCCTGGAGAATCTCATGGACAGAGGAGTCTAGTGGGCTAAAGTCCATAGGGTTTCACAGAGTCATGCATGACTGAAATGACCTAGCATACCTGCACGTCTGAACTTAGAATTTAGTTATATTTTTATATATGAGATTTTCCTGTTTAACAATATTGATGTAACCTATATTTGGTCTTAATATACTTCTGATTTTGTTTCCTTTTTTTTCCTTTTTTTTTTTTGCTATTTAGCCTCATCTTTGTAATTTTAGGATTGTTTTATGTATGAATATGTGTACATGTGCGTCCATCTGTTAGTGATGTGGAATTCATCGATTCTGCTTTTGGATTTTGTAGTGGTTCTTTTTTAAATTCTTTATATCACACTTAGTCCTCTGCTCCTGAATTTAGAACTCTTACAGAGCATCTGTTGCCTCTGTTATGACTAAGAGAAAATTACCACTCTCCCACTTCCTCTCTCTTCCCTCCACCTCCAGACTTTTCTTGGTTTTCCACTTATTTTTAGTCTTTTTGGTGGTTCCTTTCACAACTCCAAGTAAAACTCAGAGGTTCCTTTTCTTGGCTTACCCACTCAGTTCTGCAACAGATAAAGAAATGGCTGCCCTTACATTGTCTTCTTCCTGCTTTGATCCTGCTGATTTTGGAGTGAGTTTTACTTTTTTGAGATTCTTCAAATATACCTTCTGGAACCAATTTGTCTTCAGAATATTGTCTCAACTTCTACTGAAATATTTTCCTCTTTACTGCCACTCCATTTACCAGTATTTCTTTCATCGTTTGGATATCCATAGTCAAGTTGTTGTGTTTTTTTTTTTTTTTAAACCAACAATGGGCTATGCTAATATACTCCTGATCTATTTCCTAATATGAGCTTTTCCACCTCATGACATATATTTAATCTACAGCTCCTTTTATGTGATTTTCTGTATCCAAGTTTCTTTCCGCAGCAACTATAACATGAAAATGCTTTTGTTGTGTTCTGAGGGAGATCCAAGGCAGGTTGCTGCCTTCTCTCTGTCCTTATCTGTTATTTGTTTCATTACATCAAGAATGGCTGAAGAATGGTTTTCTTTTTATAATTATATCTAAAAACTCAGCTGTTTTCTCTGTCTTTGTTGATAATTTTGTGCTAGTTTTGGAGGATAATAGCTTTCCCTTTAGGTTTGCAGACTTTTTTTTTTTTCAAGTTCAGGAAAACATTGTCTATTATATCTTTGAAGGCACTACCTTTTTTCTCTGAAGGGGTCCTGTGTATGGACAGCGCTGATCTTGTCTTAGATGTGTCTGCCTCCACCTTACGTTGTCTCCACTTCAACTGCATTCATCGGCCTGCCTTTTCCCTTCTGCTCACGTAGAGAAAGTCTCAGATGTTTCCTGTTAATGAGTAACTTGGCTTTGCCACAATTTCTTCTGTTGTGTGGGTGTGCCAGTCACTCAGTCGTATCTAACTCTTTGCTTCCCAGTGGACTGCCAGGCTCCTCTGTCCATGGAATTCCCCAAGCAAGAATACTGGAGTGAGTAACCATTTCCTCCTCCAGGGGATATTCCTAACCCAGGGATTGACTTGTGTTTCCTACATTTCAGGCAGATTCTATACCATCTGTACCATATATATATATATAAAATCCAATGGAATTCCAAAACCAACATTTTTGCCAATCCAATATATACTTTTTCACATTCATTTCCATTATAGATTAATTGAAAATATTGAGTATAGTTCCTTGTGCTATACAGGAGGTGCTTGTTGGTTACCTATTTTATATAACGTAGTCAGTGTATGTTGATCCTAAACTCCTAATTTATCCCTCTCCACCCCTCTCCCCTTTGGTAGCCATAAGTTTGCTTTCTGTGTCTGAGGATCCATTTCTGTTTTGTATATAACTTCATTTGTATTATTATTTTTTAGATTCCACATAAGTGATATCACATGGTGTTTGTCTTTATCTATCTGGCTAACCTCATATGATAATCTCTAAGTCTTTTCATGTTGTTGCAAATGATATTAGTTCATTCTTGTTATGGCTGAGTAATATCCCATTACTCCAGGCTTCAGCAATATGTGAATCATGAACTTCCAGATGTTCAAGCTGGTTGTAGAAAAGGCAAAGGAACCAGAGATCAAATTGCCAACATCTGCTGGATC
Source organism: Aepyceros melampus (assembly GCA_006408695.1). Taxonomy (NCBI): domain Eukaryota; kingdom Metazoa; phylum Chordata; class Mammalia; order Artiodactyla; family Bovidae; genus Aepyceros; species Aepyceros melampus. The sequence goes on along the minus strand of SJXQ01004405.1, from coordinate 34,522 downwards.
ATGGAAAAAGCAAGAGAGTTCCACAAAAATGTTTATTTCTGCTTTATTGACTATGCCAAAGTCTTTGATTGTGTGGATCAAAATAAACTGTGGAAAATTCTGAAAGAGATGGGAATACCAGACCACCTGACCTGCCTCTTGAGAAATCTGTATGCAGGTCAGGAAGCAACAGTTAGAACTGGACATGGAACAACAGACTGGTTCCAAATAGGAAAAGGAGTACGTCAAGGCTGTATATTGTCAGCCTGCTTATTTAACTTCTATGCAGAGTTCATCATGAGAAATACTGGTCTGGATGAAGCACAAGGTAGAATCAAGATTGCCAGGAGAAATATCAATAACCTCAGATATGCAGACAACACCACCCTTATGGCAGGAAGAAAGAAGAACTAAAGAGCCTCTTGATGAAAGTAAAAGAGGTAAATGAAAATGTAGGCTTAAGCTCAACATTCAGGAAACTAAGATCATGGCATCTGGCCCCATCTATTCATAGCAAATAGGTGGGGAATCACTGGAAACAATGAGAGAGTTTATTTTGGGGGCTCCAAAATCACTGCAGCTGGTGACTGCAGCCATGAAATTAAAAGGTGCTTGCTCTTTGGAAGAAAAGCTATGACCAACCTAGATAGCATATTAAAAAGCAGAGACATTACTTTGCCAACAAAAGTCCATCTTGTCAAAGCTATGTTTTTTTCATAATCAGGTATGGATGTGATAGTTGGACTATAATGAAAGCTGAGTGCCAAAAAATTGATGCTTTTGAACTGTGGTGTTGGAGAAGACTCTTGAGAGTCCCTTGAACTGAAAGACGATCCAACCAGTCCATCCTAAAGGAAATCAGCCTGATTTCACTATTCACTGGAAGGACTGATCCTGAAGCTGAAACTCCAATACTTTGGCCACCGGATTCCAAGAACTGTTTCATTGAAAAGAGCCTGATGCTGGGAAAGATTGAAGGCAGGAGGAGAAGGGGACGACAGAGGATGAGATTGTTGGATAGTATCACCGACCTGATGAACGTAAGTTTGAGTAAACTCTGGAAGTTGGTGATGGTCTGAGAGGCCTGGCTTGCTGCCAAGTCTCAAAGATTTGGGCAACACTGAATGACTGAAATGAACTGAACGCTATTTATGTAAATACCTTTCTTTTCATCCTGTATGCTTGAAGTGTGTAGTCTGTCTTGATCATCTTTCTGTCCTGATGTAGTTGAAACAGATTTTCTTTGATAACTTTCCCCTCCCCTCTGAGACCTAGTTTTGTTTCCCATGGAGCTCCAGTTTCCCCTGAGGTTGTACTGACTCTCTGGCTTTTCTGTATCAGGAGGGGACAGTGTGTATAGCCTGGGCTGTGTTGACTTTCCTGCTGCTTACTTGAGTACTGTGGATCTAGCTTCCTTCATCTTGTCGGGGGGAGAACTCCCTTCAGAATTCCCCTCTCCCAGAAGAGAGGTCTGGAGTTCTTCTGCTTCTGATAGTTGTTTCTCCTTGGTGCTGGCTGTCTCTGGAGACAGAGAGGCTGCTAGGTTGTTTCTACCCAGTTCCCCTACTTCTGCAGCATTCTTTCAGATCCACTTGGAGTAGAAGGCTGCAAAGATATTTGGAAGTGGGTCTGGGTCCCCTGAAGGAAGCCTGCATGATCTTCTTCTAGTTTTCTTCTCCCGTTTCCCACTGGCTTAGCTTGTTTTCCTACATATTTTCTCTTTCACTAATTGCTGCTTAATTTTTGGAGTTAGTTTCCTCTGCATTTGTGACTTTTGTGTTTTTACTCCTCTGCTCTGGAGAAAAATGGCAATGACTGGGGGAAGTTTTCCCGGGGTGGACATTTTCTAGTGATTTCTCAGCCCTGCCCAAACCACACTTACTTACATTTCTCTGCTTGCATTATGCATAATCCTCCCCCAACCTCTCACACATAATTATGCATCTAACCTTTCCTCTCTAATGTTTCCTTCAGATGCAGGGTGGGGACTGTGGTAAGACATTATGCCACCCTGAGGGGCTCCCTGGAAGTTTCTATCTCTGTGATAGGGCAGCAGCCCTTTTGGTTGTTACACTGTGGGTGTGGGGTTGTTTTTTTTCTCATCCACCATTCAATATTTTAGATTTCCTGGAATATAGGCTTTGGTTTCTCTCTTTACTCTGTAATTTTAAACTGTAAGTCCTGAAATTTGGCTTTTTGAGGGTGACCAAGATGGCCTCTCTCAGCAGAAGACTTAATTATAGGTCAGTCACTACCCATCATTAACTGTAGTGTTGAAGAGGACTCTTGAGAATCCCTTGGACTGCATGGAGATCCAATCAGTCCATCCTAAAGGAAATCAGTCCTGAATATTCATTTGAAGGACTAATGTTGAAGCTGAAACTCCAATACTTTGGCCACCTGATGCAAAGAAGTGACTAATTTGAAAAGACCCATATGCTGGGGAAGATTGAAGACCCATATGCTGGGAGGAGAAGGGGATGACAGAGGATGAGATGTCTGGGTGATATCACCAACTCAATGGACATGAGTTTGAGTAAACTGCGGGAGTTGGTGATGGACAGGGAGGCCTGACGTGTGCAGTCCATGGAGTCACAAGAGTCGGACATGACTGACTGAACTGAACCCATCACACATCTGTCAGAAGCCCGTGTGATTTTGGTGAGGGTATATAAGAGACTTATTACTCACACGTTGTTCAATGCATTTAAACCTTGCCACTGTTAGATTGTCAAAAAGAGAAGTCAAAATACTTAAAGAACATGTTTTAAGAGAAAATTAATAAAATTGGAGGACTCTTTGGATGAGTGAGCCATGGTTCTGGAAACCATGCTGTGGAAGACAAAAAAGCCACCAAGCTAAAAATCTGGAAAGATCAGTAGATAAATCAACAACTGTAAAGTGCCAGGTGTAAGGCAAAGGTAACAAGGGAGGAGCTGCAGTGAATTATAACATACATGGTACACCTAAAGCATTCATAATATGGTCATTTATATTCACTGTTGCAGGCTGAAGTTGGAAGGAGTACTACTCTTCATGCTCTGGGTTAGAGAAAGTGTACTGGCTTAATGCATCTAACAAACTCTAGTATGACCAGTTAAATTATGGAGGCATATACAGTGCATGCATATCTAATATAATCTATAATGTTATCTACGTTATTACACATAAGCACAAATTTACCCTTTCTTCCTCATAAATCATTCATTTAGGTTTTGTGTCTTTTAGTTGATTTATAATCAAGAACAAATTTTCTAGCTGCTCCTATGAAGGGCTATTGTTTTTCCCCTTAAAACACTATCAGAGATGATTCAAGATTTTTGAATGGGTATATAGAGAAGTTTCTGACTTGACCTTCTTTTCTGTGGCTGCTCATATTGTCAATATTCCCATATAGCCACTTACCACATTTACCCAAGACTTCATTAACAGATGTGCAAATAATTTTTAAAAGACCAAAGTGAAAACTGAGGTTGGAGGGAGAAGAGAGAGTTTTCTTCAGAGAAGGTTGTTTAATCTAGAAATCATTGAATTTATATATATATTTTTTCTTCTTCAAGCAAAATACAACCCAAGAGCTATGCCTTATTTGGTGTCTATAGTAGGCCTTGGTTCTTTACACCGACCATTTTATTCAGTGCTGATCCCAAGCAGACAAGTGTGACTTTCATCGCACAATGGACCACGGAGACAAGCTCATTCTTTTGTTCACTCTAACCCAGTGACTGGACCTTGTTAAGCGGTGTGTCTCCACCCCTGAGCTGAGTCTAACACTCATTTGATTGTTCAGTTAACATTCTTAGTTGGTGAAAGAGAAAATCCCTGGAAGAGAAACCGGACTCTGTTTTATTACTGAATTTTATTTAATTATTATTATCAATTTTATTTAAATATTATTTAAATTATCATTATTTTTCTTGATTAACTGTTTTCATTTGTTTCTGCATTTTCTTACTTCTCTAATTGTTAATTTTGCATGTCTGCTCATTGGAACTCAGAAGCTCTAGGAGACAGAAGCATTTTCTACAAATAAGAAATGGGAGAGAAGGAGGGGCTATTGTGCCTGGGAAGGCCTTGCTGGATCCTGCTTGCTTTCAATTCCTACTTTGCTCTGATAATTCTCAATCCTCAAACCAGGGGACGGGACAATAAACAGAATAAGTTTTGGATAGAGAGATTAATTATAAGTTGGCAGAGGAACTCAGTTTTAGGAGGTCTCATTTTCAGCAACAGAGCCAAGATTGTAAAGTAAAATAAAGTAAAATAAAAAAAAAAAATTCAGGGCAGCATGACTCTAGACACAGTGATCTTGTGATGATTTCTAGCTGTTTCTCCTGAGCTCTTTCCTTGATGGCTCCAGACACTATTTTAGGCCCCAACCTTTGATAATGACAGTTCATGATATAGATAATGGGTCTGTGCCTTGCAAGTTACAAGGCTATTTCTTGAAAATATTTGTTCAGTTCAGTTCAGTCGCTCAGTTGTGTCTGACTCTTTGTGACCCCATGAACTGCAGCACACCAGGCCTCCCTGCCTATCACCAACTCCCAGAGTCCACCCAAACCCATGTCCATTGAGTCAGTGATGCCATCCAATCATCTCATCCTGTGTCATCCCCTTCTCCTCCTGCCCTCAATTTTTCCCAGCATCAGAGTCTTTCCAAACGAGACAGCTCTTCTCATCAGGTGGCCAAAGTATTGGAGTTTCAGCTTCAAGATCAGTCCTTCTAATGAACACCCAGGACTAATCTCCTTTAGGATGGACTAGTTGGATCTCCTTGCAGTCCAAGGGACTCTCAAGAGTCTTCTCCAACACCACAGTTCAAAAGCATCAATTCTTCTGTGCTCAGCTTTCTTTATAGTTCAACTCTAGCCTGCCTCATTTCTCTCCTTTCACCTTTCACTGCATTTCACATTGATCCCAATAACTATGTGATTTGTTCTGGAAGTCTTCATTCTGTGGCCTCTGGGAGAGGACCAGATGATGTATTTTGAGGCTACCAAGGCATCCATCTACACAGTTTCTTACAAGCAAATCAAGCATTTTCACTATGCTTTTTCACTATGCTGAACAAAACAGTTCTATTCCCTCTGAGCATGAATGAATCAATGACTATTAACTGTTGTCTCTCTTTGCAAGCAGACATTACATCTTTAGTTCAAAAACTATTTATGGAGCTTGTCATATGGATGAGATGTTGTGCTGGATTCTAGAAATGAACAAAGATTTTCCCAGAACTTATGGGCAGATGGTGGAGAAAAAGTAGGACCTTCTCATCATGCTTGAGAGAAGCTCCAAATTTCCTCTGTGATAATCCTGCCCTGACCCCCTGGGGCTCCAGCTCCTCCTGCTTTGAACATCCCTATGGACTGTAGCCTGCCAGGCTCCTCTGTCCATGGGATTTTCCAGGCAAGAATACTGGAGTGGGTTGCCATGTCCTTCTCCAGGGGATCTTCCCAATCCAGTAATTGAAGCCAGGTCTCCTGCATTGCAGGCAGATTCTTTACCAACTGAGCTATGAGGGAAGCCCCCACCCAGAACAGCCCCTTCCTTTCTGCTGCTCCTCTATGTGCTCTCTGCCTCAGGACCCAGCATCTATGATTCCTCTCCCTGTGTCTTTTCTGACTAGGATCTTCTCACGTCTCACAGCTTGATCCTTCAGATGCCTGGTCAAGGGCATCCCCTTAAGAAATTGCTTCCTGAACACTGTAGTAAGACAATCCCAGTTGCTTCCTTCCTTCTTTCCTTCCTTTTTCTCATTTTCCCTCCATTTGCTTGCTTTTCTTTTTCCACAGAAATGTTATTGCCTGAAATGAAGGTGCTTCATGTGTTTTCTTGTATTTTTTTCTGCTTCTTTACTATAACGTTTCCCCAGGCACTTAATCTTGCTTACTTGTGTCTTCCCAGTATTGGAATGACTATCTTCAAGGGGACACTTGATATCTACTTGATAAATGAATAAAGCAATGAGTAATAAATGTGTTGTTTATAAAGATATTTGGCTGCAAGTTACAGAAAATGCATTCACAAGCGCTGAAACAAATTTGGGTTTATTTCTCTGTGTGATACAAGTTCAGAGAAAGGATTTTGCAACCTTAGGTCAATTCAGTGGTTGATTGATGTAATTTCTGATGTCTTTGAAGTTCATTCAGCATGCCTCTCATTGAATTAAGTCTCTCAAGCAGTAGCAGTATTTTGATGACATATATTTGAATATTAGAAGGCATAATTAAAATAACTTAAAGAGTTTTCTCTGGTCCCATAACTTATGGTATGCAATTATAAAATATCCTGTCTTTTAACATTTATTTTCTGAAACTAGTTTTTATCCTGCCTTTGATGAAAGTTTGAGCAGTCCCATAAATGTGCTCTTGGACACCACAAAATCCTCTGATGAATAATTAAAGTTGTTAGTAACATGCAGTTAAAACATCAATGCCTGCTGCTGACTATACAGTCTACATTTTGGGAAAGAAGGTGGATTCTTTCTTCTGTGCTAATTCTCCTTCTCCTTGAAGATGGAGAAGACTAAAGGGCACAGGGAATTTTTACTTGATTGGTCCTTTCTTGATTTGGGCTCAAACTCACTGAATTTGCCGACATTTTAAAGTAACTTCATTTCTTGTGAGTGTCTGTAATGGTTCCTCAAAGTGGCTTGTTTGTTGCATAACAAAGCATCCCAGGAGATATGGGCTTAAAATAACCACAGTTTTATTATATCTTACAATTTTGCGGGCCAGGAATTTGGGCAGTACTCAGCTTGAAGAGTCTCCCATTCCTATAGTCTGGATTGGGGTCAGATTTTCTTTGACACTGAGCTGGTGCTCAGGCTCAGGTGACCTGTCACCTGTAACTCCTTTGTCTGATAACTGATCACTCCCATGGCTCGCCATGTACCTCACCCTCCATCCTCAGTCCCTAGCCATCTGTGGCTTCTTTTTGCTAGGACCTGTCTTCCCTTCTAGCTGGCCCTCATAAGCAGACCCTAACGTGACTCAGCTGGCTCTCTTCCACCTGGACAGAACATCTGGTCCAGACGAAAAAACTTAGGTTCCTTTTGTCCTGATAACTTCCCAGATGCAACCACTTTCCCACAGCTCACGAGTCAGCACTCTGAGACTGTCTCTGATTCTGGATTCCGTGGGCTGAGGTCAGACTCCCCGTCGCAAGAAATCATTAGGTTAGAGGGAAGAGAAAGCCCATACAGAGACAGGCATAACCTTGTTTTATACTGACAGTGTGGTTAATGCAGGGACATTGGGCTATATAAATAAATCATGCTATTTATAGCCTCCTTAGCTAGCCCTTAATATACATAATAAGGTGCATACTATGCATATTTAAAGTGTTCATTTTTTTAATTAATTTTTTATTGGAGTATAATTGATTTACAATATTGTGTTCATTTATGTTGTACAGCAGAGTTGGTTATACATAAATATATATCCAATATTTTTTATTCTATTCCCTTATAGGTTATTACAGAGTACTGAATAGAGTTTCATGTGCTATAGAGTAAGTTCTTATCAGTTATCTATTCTATATATAGTAGCATGTATATGTCAACTCCAATCTCCCAATTTATCTCTCTCCTCACCTTTCACCTTGACAACCACAGGTTTGTGTTCTACATCTATGAATCAACTTTTGTTTTGTGAGTAAGTTCATTGGTACCATTTCTTTAGCTTCCCCATATAAGTGATATCATATGACATTTGTCTTTTTCTGTCTTACTTTACTCAACAGGACAGTCTCCAAGTCTATCCATATTGCTGCAAATGGCATTATTCCATCCTTTCTATGACTGAGTAATATTCCATTGTATATATGTACCACATCTTCTTTATTCATTCCTCCATGGACATTAACATTGCTTCCTTGTATTGGCTATTGTAAATAGTGCTAAAATGAACATTGGGGTGCATGTATCCTTTCAAATTATGGATTTCTTCAACACAGTAGGAAGATTCTCTTTTTTCCACACCCTCTCCAGCATTTATTGCTAGTAGATTGTTTGGCTAGTGTGAGGTGATACCTCATTGTAGTTTTAATTTTCATTTATTTAATAATTAATGATGTTGAACATCTTTTCATGTGTCTCTTGTCCATCTGTATGTCTTCTTTGGAGAAATGTCTTTTAGAATACACTGCAAGTTAAGATTTAGCCTTTGGAGTGATATGCCTGAATTAGATTTTCATGCCTCATTTTGCTATCCTGGATCTAGCAATTTATTCCATCTTCTCAAGCTGAATTCCCTCCTTTGTAAAACTGGAAAAATATTGTATGCTTCATGAAGATTAAATAAGACAGACATGCAAAGTATTAGAGTGTTTTATGCCTTCTTTTAAAGGAGGCAATAATAGTAATTAGTAATAATCTTTGATTAAACTTTCACACGTTGTCAATTAGAAAGAGCTTTGAAAATCTTTCCCTGAAAATTGTCATTTCAAATGCTGTGATATGTCATTCCATTATATTTCATGTGAAATCTCATTGTCAGTTTTATCACTTTTAGAATTAATGAGTGTTTTGTGATGAGTTGCCCATTCTATCCATCAAACTCGTTTAATTTGCATTTAAACTTTATCATTTTGACAGTGAAGAGTTTGAATAGAAACTGACTTTATGGGAAATGATGTTGTTTCTGAATATTAAAAGATCAAATTAGCAAAATACAGTTTAATCTGATTAATTTTCCAACCATCATAGCCAAAAAATGACTCTGCAATAGCAGTGTGACTCATCATCAGTTCACAAAACATAAGGAAGCAATCAAGACTTGTTCAGTTAAAATAACAGTGATATTTGCCTCACTAAGAGACCCTGGAAAAGGTCAATTTCCATTCTAATCCCTAAGAAAGGCAATGTCAGAGAATGCTCAAACCACTGCACAATTGTATCCATCTCACATGCTAGCAAAGTAATGCTCAAAATTCTTCAAGCCAGGCTTCAACAGTACATGAACCATGAACTTCCAGATGTTCAATCTTGTTTTAGAAAAGGCAGAAGAACCAGAGATCAAATTATCAACATCCATTGATCATTGAAAAAGCAAGAGAGTTCCAGAAAAACATCTACTTCTGCTTTATTGACTATGCCAAAGTCTTTGACTGTGTGGATCACAATAAACTGTGGAAAATTCTGAAAGAGATGGGAATACCAGACCACCTGACAGGCCTCTTGAGAAATCTTTATGCAGATTAGGAAGCAATAATTAGAACTGGATATGGAAAAACAGACTGGTTCCAAATAGGAAAAGGAGTACGTCAAGGCTATATATTGTCACCCTGCTTATTTAACTTACATGCAGAGTACATCATGAGAAATGCTAAGCTGGATGAAGCACAAGCTGGAATCAAGATTGTCAGGAAAAATATCAATAACCTCAGATACGCAGATAGACCATCCTTATGGCAGAAAGTGAAGAAGAACTAAAGAGCCTCTTGATGAACGTGAAAGAAGAGAGTGAAAAATTTGGCTTAAAACTCAGCATTCAAAAAGTGAAGATCATGGCATCTAGTCCCATCATTTCATGGCAAATAGATGGGGAAACAGTGGAAACAGTGATAGACTTCATTTTACGGGGCTCCAAAATCAATGCAGATGGTGACTGCAGCCATGAAATTAAAGATGCTTGCTCCTTGGAAGAAAAGCTGTGACAAACCTAGACAGCATATTAAAAAGCAGAGACATTACTTTGCCAACAAAGGTCCTTCTAGTCAAAGCTACGGTTTTTCCAGTAGTCATGTATGGATGTGAGAGTTGGACATCCATACACGACTACTGGAAATAAAGCTGAGTGCTGAAGAATTGATGGTTTTGAACTGTGGTGTTGGAGAAGACTCTTGAGAGTCCCTTGGACTGCAAGGAGATCCAATCAGTCAATCCTAAAGGAAATAAGTCCTGAATATTCATTGGAAGGACTGATGCTGAAGCTGAAACTCCAATACTTTGGCCACCTCAAGCGAAGAACTGATTCCCTGGAAAAGACCCTGATGCTGGGCAGGACTGAAGGCAGGAGAAGGGGACGGCAGATGATGAGATGTTTGGATGACATCACTACTTGATGAACGTGAGTTTAAGCAAGCTCTGGGAGCTGGTGGTGGACAAGGAAGCCTGGCATGCTGAAGTCCATCATGGTGTCACAAAAAGTCCATCATGGTGTCAGACACCGCTGAGCAACCGAACTGAACCGAACTGATATTTGCCTCCTGTGGTTTTGGGTCCATCCAAGAGAACATGCTAGATTCAAAAAATGTGAAATCACCTTGTAGTATGGCTGTAACATCTTCAAAAAGATAAAAGAGGTTACTGGTGTGGATCTCTGCATGTCACTGCAAGGGGAGTGTGAGTTGCAAAAGGTCCGTAAGATCAAATTATAAATCATTTGTTCATTAGTTATTTTTTTGTTCACCTGTTTGTCCATTCAGTCAGTCAAATCAGTAAACACCAGCATGAGGTAGTGGAGAAGGTTTGACTCTGAAGTAGACAAACCTGATTCTTAAATCTAGTTCTAGCATATATTAGCTGCGAAACCATAATAAGGCATCATTTCCATTCTCGACCTCAGTTTCCGTTTTTGCAGTTCGCAGAACTAATTACCTCTGATGTTGCTAAGAGGATTGAATAATATTAATGGTTCCCATCTGAGGCTATATCACCTCTTATGCAAAATCTGAAAATTCATTGGGCATTTAGAGAATAAGGATTGAAATTCTAGATGGTCTGCAATGTCTAGAACCTTTAAAAATCTGGAGTATATGTTTCTGTAGCTTAGAAAGTCATGCTTGTCCCAAATTACTCTTGAATGTTCCAGTGAAAATGATGGAGCTTTGAAACCTGAGTCTAGACCCTAGCACTATTTTGTGTATAATAAAGACAATATTTTATTACAGTTGTGATACGCATTGAACTTTCAAATGAACCTGCCATATAAACCAAGGAAGATTGCACATTGTTTACTTGGTACTTTACTAAGAATTCATCATTATTTTGGAAACGTGTTGTCATCAAGAATTTTATCCTGATTAAATCATCAATAAAACACACTTTATCTGTCTTCATTTTTAGCTATCAAATTTCAGTTATGTGTATATATATATGTGTGTGTGTGTATATATATGCATATAAACACACACACACATATACCTCTCTCTCTATATATATATATGTAAAGACAGAGAGAAAGGCAACTTTAGCCATTATTTTAAAAATATTAAAATGCCAAATAGTGTTCAGTAAAATATTTTACATTGATTTTATCCTAATATTTACGCTACCAAAACAGAGTAGAACCAAGATAAACATTTCCCTAAGAGATACACTAGGGTTGTTGAAGATATACCACATTTTCAAGATGTAAAAAAGTGATTTGAAAAAGGTAATAATAAAACTGAAATATTGCATTTGACCAGGAAAAAAAAAAAGATTTCATTGGTTCTTAGATAAAACCACAAATTAATCTAAAATACAGCAAATTGCACAATATTAGACAAAATTATTTTGTTAGTATTATATTAATATTTTACTATCAGTATATATTAGTATGCAAATGTGGAAAGAAATTAAAAAATGTAATTTTCAACCAAGCATTTATCATGTTTGAGAAGAAAGGTAATGTTGGGAAAGAGGTAAAATACAACTTTAAAATGTGCTTTAGTGACATAAATGTTCGTTATAAGTGAATTAATGATTTTTACGTGATAATGAAGATTTGCTGTTGCATATGTTATGTTTGTAAGAAAGGATATATTTTAAATGAAATATTATTTTCAAAGTTGCTATGAATGGATATAAAGAAAATTTTGATACCTGAAAGCCTTAAAATGTATACAAATAGTTCATTTCTCCATGCCATTGCTTCTGCTGCAGAGGGAGCAATAGCCATGGTGAATCACGTGGAGACCATGGGAGGACTTTTTTTTTTTTTAATTTATTTATATTTGTCTCTGAGTGTGACTTTTATTTATTTACTTATTTTTACTTTACAATACTGTATTGGTTTTGCCATACATTGACATGAATCCACCACAGGTGTATATGAGTTCCCAACCCTGAACCCTCCTCCCACCACCCTCTCCATATCATCTCTCTGGGTCATCCCAGTGCACCAGCCCTAAGCATCCTGTATCCTGTATCAAACCTAGACTAGTGATTCATTTCTTACATGATAGTATACATGTCTCAATGCCATCCTCCTGTTCCCTATCCTGAACCCCCCTCCCAACTCCCTCCCCATACCATCCCTCTGGGTCATCCCAGTGCACCAGCCCCAAGCATCCTGTATCCTGCATCAAACCTGGACTGGTGGTTCATTTCATACATGATATTATACATGTTTCAATGCCATTCTCCAAATCATCCTACCCTCTCCCTCTCCCACAGAGTCCAAAAGACTGTTCTATACATTTGTTTCTCTTCTGCTGTCTTGCATACAGGGATATCGTTACCATCTTTCTAAATTCCATATATATGTGTTAGTATACTGTATTGGTGTTTTTCTTTCTGGCTTACTTCACTCTGTATAATAGGCTCCAGTTTCATCCACTTCATTAGAACTGATTCAAATGTATTATTTTTAATGGCTGAGTAATACTCCATTGTGTATATGTACCACAGCTTTCTTATCCATTCATCTGCTGATGGACATATAGGTTGCTTCCATGTCCTGGCTATTATAAACAGTGCTGTGATGAACATTGGGATACACGTAAGATACTTAGTATCTAAGTATCTGTGAAATGTCTACAATATTGACCCTCAATATATCTGTTTTAATACAAAAGGGAATCATGACTGTCTTAGATTTATTAAGCATGTCATGCATAGACTGCTTTAAAATTATATATAGCTATATGAAACTTTTTCCATGTCCTCAGAATTTAGAACATAATCCTTTAAGGACACATGGATACACTTTTCTTACTTTAATTGAGGAGACTAGCCATCCCAGAGGCCTTGAAGTTTACTGACTCTGACAAGGATAACATTCAATAAAGTAAGGTGTTTGTTGCTACTCAGCAGTTGTGAAGTCTTATTAAACCTGAACGACTGCACTATCCTCAGTAGCAAAGTAGGTTCTAGTATTACACAGAAGCAAGCAAAGTATATGCATTAAATATTTAATTTTTAAAAAGACCATATAATTTTATTTTATATTTTATCTTATAAAATATGATACTATATTATATTGTAATATCTTGGTGATGTGGTGAAGTCGCTCAGTCGTGTCTGACTCTTTGCGACCCCGTGGACTGTAACCTACTAGGCTTCTCAGTCCATGGGATTCTCCAGGCAAGAATACTGGAGTGGATTGCCATTAAAATATTAAAACCATATCTTATATTTAAAAAATTTCATAGTATTGGTTATATGCTTTTTGTATCTTTCCGGGTAAAAAATGTATGTATGGAAACAGTACACTGTACAGAATTGAGAAACCTGCCCTGGGTGAAATAATTATACCTACAAACAGAAAAGTATGACCTGCATCTCCACCCAAATGATGGCCCATTACCTCTTGATCTTCTGTGGCATATTAAGAGCCAGCATCACTATCACCCTGAAATGTGGCATAGTTTTAGAAATTTCCCAAAGGCATAAGTGACTGATGACTTTAGATTAATCCATAAAGCACAGATACCATACCACTATGATTTTGTAAACACCTAGGTACCTATCATGTCAATAAGTAAGTAAGTAAGTAAGTAAAGTCACTCAGTCGTGTCCGACTCTTTGTGACCCCATGGACTGCAGCCCACCAGGCTCCTCAGTCCATGAGATTCTCCAAGCAAGAATACTGGAGTGGGTTGCCATTTCCTTCTCCAGGGGATCTTCCCGACCCAGGGATCGAACCCAGGTCTCCCACATTGGAGGCACTAACAGCCAAAAAAGAGATTTAATAATGATCCAGACTGAAACAGTACATCAGTGCTGGATTCTGACAAGGTAATTCCTGAGAGAATGTGTTTACACAGGGAAAGGCAATTGGTTCTGCATTTTAAAAGTTAGAGATATAATGGACATTTTCTTCTTGGATATGAATAAGAAAAAAAATGAATTCAGATGTCATCAAGTGAGACAGCCTTGTGAAGTACTGAAATCTCCTCCTATGGAAGTATTTAAAAAATCTCTGATAAAAAGTTGCAAAAAAGAAAAATAACTGTTTTGCTTTTCTCAAAAGATATGTACTGATAATTCCTTGGAAATGAAAATTTGGATTAGAAAATTTATGAATGTTCACTTTATCTGATATTTTAAAAATTTCATAATATTGGACAATAATTCTTTATGTTACCATAAAGGAAAACTGCTTTTGAAATTTGTCTAAACATGAAATGTTAGTGTATGATTTAAGTTAACTACTAATGCATTTGTTGTTGTTCAGTCATACAATCATATCTGACTCTTTGCAACCCCATGGACTGCAGCTTGCCAGGCCTCCTTGTTCCTCACCATCTCCCAAAGTTTGCCCAAGTTGATGTCCACTGCATTGGTGATGCCATCCACCCATCTCATCCTCTACACCCTCTTCTGCTCTCTATCTTTCCCAGCACCAGGGACTTTTCCAGTGAGTTGGCTGTTCACAACAGGTGACCAAAATACTGGAGCTTCAGCGTCTGAGGTTGTTGATATTTCTTCTGCCTATCTTAATTCCAGCTTGTAACTAATCCAATACAGCATTTCTCATGATGTTCTCAGTGTATAGATTAAATCATGGTGAGAACAGACAGCCCTGTCATACTTTCTGTCTTAACCAATCAGTTCTATACAGAGTTCTAACTTGCTTCTTGACATGCGTACAGGTTTCTTGGGAGACAGGTAAGATAGTCTGGTATCCCCATATCTATAAGAGCTTTCCACAGTTTGTTATGATCCACACAAAGACTTTAGTATAGTCAATGTAACAGAGATAAATGTTTTTCTGGAATTCCCTTGCTTTCTCTGTGATCCAGCAAATGTTGGCAATTTGATCTCTGGTTGCTCTGCCTCTTGTAAACCCAGTTTTGATGTCTCGAAGTTCTTGGTTCAAGTAATGCTGAAGCCTAGCATGAAAGATTTTAAGCATGAGCTTACTAGCGTGGGAAATAAGTGCAACTGTCCAATGGTTAGAACATTCTCTAGTACTGTCCTTCTTGGGAATTGGGATGACGATTGACTTTTTCCAGTCCCGTAGCCACTGTCGTGTCTTCTAGATGTGTGGCACTTTGATAGCATCGTCCTTTAGGGTTTTGAATAGCTCTACTGGAATTCTGTCACATCCACTAGCTTTATTAACAGCATTGCTCACTAAAGCACACTTGACTTCACACTCCAGAATGTCTTTTGTGGGTGACTGACCACGCCCATCATAGTTATCCGGTTCATTAGGATCTTTTTTGTACAGTTCATATTTGAGATTTGCTTTTGAAATTTGTCTAAACATGAAATGTTAGTATATGATTTTTGTTAAATAGTAGTTCATAGATATGTTTAAACCCCTGAAAGAAAATGTATCATATATATATATATATATATATATGACATATATATATATATATATGACTTCACATTTCACACTATTCGTTTAAGTTCCACATTGAATCAATAAGGAAAGTCTGAAGTGTCTGATGTTTACCATCAGTAGCTCATTTTGACCACTTCCAATTAGAAATGAAAAACCAAGTACAACCTTTCTTAGATGCAATTCACTTTCTAGTCCTTGATAACTGATATCATATAATTGATGTTTCACAGTATTTTCTGTTTGTTTGACTCATATTCTCTTAAAACCCTGACCTCTTCTTCAAAGCACTGAATTACTGACACTCGTCCACTTGGCTTCATTAAAAGGGCTCAGAGCAACCACCTGACTGCTTCTGGTGAGAAATTGGTGTTAAAGGAGAGACAAAGCCATCTGATTTGGTTTGTTCCTAATACAGGAGAAAGGTAAACTCTGGAGTTCTAAGTCAGATAGAGCAGAACAGATATACAGACTGAGACCATTCCAAGGAGGTCTATCCAGGGTCCCAGCTAACCTTGGTTCCTGGAGAAGCTCCAGTATTTTTCCAAGATACACACTTTTTGATAATTATTTAAGGTGGTTTCCAATTGTTTTATGTTATTTGAAACCATAAATCTTTCAGAAAAAACAGAACTGGTCTTAGAATAATAGCAATCTTGTGTAATGCTTAGTTTGTGTTCCTCTAAAAGGAGACCTTGAGATGAGAATTTGAATGTAGAAACTTACTTGTCCTGGCACTAATTGCCAGCACTGAAAGGCCAAAGCAAATTTGATAATCATTAAAGAGATGAGATTTTCTTTGTTTGTTTGAATGCTTGAGTCTAGTTATAATTATGTTTGAGTCTAGTTATAATTATGTTTAAATTGAAAATGCCTATGTAAGTATACATCATTATTTAGAATGGTTTCCTTTTAATCCTAGGTGATGGATAAGCAGAAAAATAAAACAGATATTAGATTTTCCTGTTCTCTGTTAAATCTTCATTGGTGATGATATGTTAGGATAAGCAGGTATTTCAGATTTGCCCTCTTCATTTGCAGTGACTTTAAGTTCAAACAAGAGGACATAATATCTTAGAATTTTTTCCAGAAGTAGACCTGGAATCAAATATGAGCATGCAATTAATTTATTTTGAAAGTGATCTTGAGAAATGGGGAAGTTAGACACAGAGGAAAAGCAGCCACCAAAGGTTTTTTTTTTTTTTTTTTAAAAAGTCAAGTTACTAGTGTAGGTAACTGATGTTTAATCACACTGGGAAATGTGGGGCACCACTGTAAAACAAACATGTAACTTAGGGGCAAAAAGCAGACTCTATCTACCAGTGACAGCCTTTAGGCAAGGACTATATAGGTTATTATATCAATAACCTCAGATATGCAGATGACACCACCCTCATGGCAGAAAGTGAAGAAAAACTAAATAGGCTCTTGATGAAAGTGAAAGAGGAGAGTGAAAAAGGTGGCTTAAAACCCAACATTCAGAAAACTAAGATCATCACATTCAGCCCCATCACTTCATGGCAAATAGATGGGGAAACAATGGAAACAGTGAGAAACTTTAATTTTTTGGGCTCCAAAATCACTATAGATGGTGAATCTGCCATGGTTAATGCGGCCATGAAATTAAAAGACATTTGTTCCTTGGAAGAAAAGCTATGACCAACCTAGATAGCATATTAAAAAGCAGAGACATTACTTTGCCAACAAAAGTCCATCTAGTCAAAGCTATGGTTTTTTCAGTAGGCATGTATAGATGTGAGATTTGGACTATAAAGAAACCTGAGTGCCAAAGAACTTATCCCTTTGAACTGTGGTGTTGGAGAAGACACTTGAGAGTCCCTTGGACTACAGAGAGATCCAACCAGTCAATCCTAAAGGAAATCAGTCCTGAATATTCATTGGAAGGACTGATACTGGAGCTGAAACTCCAATACTTTGGCCACCTGATGCAAAGAACTGACTCATTGGAAAAGGCCCTGTTGCTGGGAAAGATTGAAGGTGGGATGAGAAGGGGTCGACAGAGGATGAGATGGTTGGATGGCATCACTGACTCTATGGATATGAATTTGAGCAAGCTCCAGGAGTTATGATGGGCAGGGAAGCCATAGAGTCACAAAGAGTCAGACACAACTGAGCAACTGAACTGAACTGGACTGTTTAGATCCTGGCTTTAGAAGTTGGGCAGGTATGCAGTGTATAGCATGTTGTAATGTAGGTCATTTTAGTCCATGTGTGGTCTGTATAGGACATACAGAAAGTGCCATAGTCACTTGTGAGTCACAAAAGAGTCAGCCAAATAGGGAGGAAGATGGTTTCTGCCCACTTACAAGATTGGATAAAAATGAACTAAGTCTGGTGAATCCCTCCCCTGTAATGTTTCTTTGTGAATGTAGTTTAGAATATTGCTGGTCTTTATTTGAATTGAGGCAAAATATTGTAGCTGCCTGATAACAGCCTGCCACATTACAAGGTTATACAAGGTGCCTTTTAGTAAAAACTGCATGAATTACTTCAAATGTTTGTATTCAAAAAGGAAAGAGCTGATAGTTGGGAGTGACAGTCTTTTCTTTTGATTTCAAAAGGCCTGTTGCCACATGCTGCCTTTCTGTTTGCTGTGGGAACAGAAAGCCTACAGTGAGCAGGGGGATAGATGTTCCTAATTGAAGAAGAAAATGTGAAAATAACTTTGTGAAACAATATCTCTTGTTTCCTGTTGTAATACTCATAGAATTTCAGGTTGGTTAAACTAATTGTAATTGAAAATATAACATTTAGCTAATTCACTTTCTTAGACCTGCATTGGTTAACTTTCTTATTAAAAAAAAAATCCCATATCTTTTTCACATAGTAAATTTGGAAGTGTCAGACATGACTGAGTGAGTAAGCACAGCATAGCACTTTTAATTACTAATGACATGACAAAAAATGTCTACATACAAACACATATGCAAATACATGCATGGCTCGTAGGGGAGGTACACACACATTTTTGTTAGAGGAATTCTGTCATTTTTGCCCATCACAATAGAAGCTAAATAACAAAACAAAATTGGCTTATATTTGAGAGGAGATAGCAGTTTGTTTAGCAAGGGTAATGCAGGAGACATATTTCCAGGGTTTTGTTTTATCTTTAACCTCTGGTCATTTAATGACCTACTGTGTGGGCGGATCAACAAATAAATTCATTTTCTGTCTAAATGTTGTATGTTGCACTACAAAAGCTTTGTGGGTGGCTCAGAGGTTAAAGCGTCTGCCTCCAATGTGGGAGACCCGGGTTCAATCCCTGGGTCGGGAAGATCCTCTGGAGAAGGAAATGGCAATCCACTCCAGTATTCTTGCCTGGAGAATCCCATGGACGGAGAAGCCTAGTAGGTTACAGTCCACGAGGTCGCAAACAGTTGGACACGACTGAGCGACTTCACCTCACCTAGTTTACTTAATGTTTTGGGTGCTGAGTCACTTAGTTGTGTCCAACTCTGTGCAACCCTATGCACTATAGCCTGCCAGGCTCCTCTGTCCATGGGACTCTCCAGGCAAGAATACTGGAGTGGGTTGCCATTTCCTTCTCCAGGGTATCTTCCCAACCCAGAGATTGAACTTGCATCTCTTATGTCTCCTGCATTGGCAGGCAGGTTCTTTACCACTAGCATCATCTGGGAAGCCTCAACAGTGTTTTAAGTATTAATGAAACTTTCAGTTTACTAATTCTCTGAACATTTGTGAACTCCAACTTATTAAAAGAAATTCTTTACATTACTGACATTAACCAAAATATAAATTTTCTGGATCTATTGTGCTTTAGAATTTATTTTCATTTTGCTTACTTTTGGAATTGTTGATCTGATGGATTTTAGTATGTTGGAATAGGGACCTGAGACTTGTTTTTCAGTGTTTGTCATGCAAAATTACATTAATAGGGTTTTCTGGACAGACAGTTCAACCTTGAATGTCAGTAAATCTTTGAGCTCCTTTTCAGCTTATAGACTCACTGATTATTTATTTATTTATTTTGATTATAAAGTGCTCAATCACTTAGTCATGTCTGACTCTTTGTGACCCTATGAGCTATAGGCACCAGGCTCCTCTGTCCATGGAATTTCCTGGACACAAATACTGAAGTAGGCTGCCATTCCTTCTCCAGAGGATCTTCCTGCCAGGGATCAGACCTGTGTCTCTTGTGTCTTCTGCATTGGCAGGCAGATCCTTTACCACTAGCACCCTCTGGGAAGCCTTTGATTCTAATAAGGAATAATAAAAATATAGTTTCTATAAATTGGATAATAAAGAAAGTAAGTTTAAATTTGTTAGATTTCAAAAAGAAGGGAAAAGGGGGAAGGAAAGACTCAAAGACCAATCAGTGAGATTGGAATGACATGGCTGTAAAACTCTGCTGTCACAGAGAGTCTAAACAAATGCAAATCTAATCCACTGTCAGATTTCACAAGCAGAATAAGGTAACTCGAAACTGTGAACAGTTCTGGTTGAAAGATCTATACAGAAAGAAAGATCTACAAAACTGTAAGAGGATGAAGGCTGAGGTAAAGAGTAGAAGAGCCAGCCTGTGGCCTGCGGATTGTCCATGCCCTGTGTGTGCTTCAGAAAGTCAGCACATTGAATTTGAGATTCTGTATGCAAGCAAATACGTTTTATTTTGAAATGAATATAATATCAATATTAGAGTGCTTAGAATCGAAAAGTTTTAGATGTATTTCTTTGAGTCATGGAGAATCTGATGAAGGGAATGAATAGTGAAAATTTCTGTTCTCTGATAGCTCAGTTGGTAAAGAATCTGCCTGCAATGCAGGAGACCCTGGTTTGATTCCTGGGCCAGGAAGATGCACTGGAGAAGGGATAGGCTACCCACTCCAGTGTTCCTGGGCTTCCCTGTGGCTCAACTGGTAAAGAATCCACCTGTATGAGATCTGGGTTAGATCCGTGGATTGGGAAGATCCCCTGGAGAAGGGAAAGGCTATCCACTCCAGTATTCTGGCCTGGAGAATTGTATGAACTGTATAGTCCATGGGGTCGCAAAGAGTCAGACACGACTGAGTGACTTTCACTTTTCACTGCAGTGGACCTTTAGTCAAGTATGAATATGGTTGAGACAAAATGCAACAATTCTTATTTTTTAAAATATTTTAAATATAGTTGAAATTTGTTTAATGGAAAAATGAGTTGATATTGTAACAGCCTTCTAAACTGTAAAAATACTAAAATATATTCTGCATTTTTAAGCATAAAAGGCATTCCACATTTTGTGCTGAATTACACGTTTGTAAGAAATGTTATAAAATTGCCATAGAAAGTAGATTAGCTTTTTTCCTATGGAAATTTCATATCACTTGCTTTTTAAAATTAAGTTAAACAAAGCAAACTTACCACAAGATGCAAATATAAAATTATGTTACTAGTGAATCCTTTCTTTGAATTTTCTTGGCAAATGCTGTGTATGATACTGTATGAATATCAAGTTTCTTTCATATGATTTTTATGTTTATGCATGTAGTCAAAGTTTGATCTCTTTTCCTCCAGTTTTGTTTGAATATAATTGACATTCAGCACTGTATAAGTTGAAGATGTATAGCATAATGGTTTGACTCAAATATATCATGAAATGATTATCACAATAAGTTTAGTGAACATTCATCACCTCACATTGATACAACGTTACATAAAATTTTTTGTTATTGTTATGAGAACTCTTCAGATTTACTTTTAACAACTTTCATACATAACATACAGTTGTGTTGTTTATATGTATCATGTTGTATATTAAATCTCTAGTATTTATTTTATAATTTTGACCACCTTCATCCAGTTCCCTCTATCCCTCCCCCATGCTTGTGATAACCATGAATTTGATCTCCTTTTCTATGATCTTGTTTATTTGTGTTTGAAGTATAATTGACCTGCAAGCTTCTGTTACAAAGCACAGTGATTTGATATTTCTGTGTGTTTCAACATGATCACCAAGGTAAGTCTAGTTACCATCTGTCACCAACACAAAGGTGTTAAGTAGTTATTGACTATATTTCCCACTTTGTACATTTCATACCTGTTACTCATTTATTTTGTAAGTTAAAGTTTGTGTCTCTTAATCTCCCTTATCTGTCTCTCCTTTTCCCATTTCCCTCCCACTGACAGATACCTTTTTTGCTTTCTGTGTCTATGCCTGTTTTTGTTGTGTTATATTTGTTTGGTTTTTCATTTGTTTGTTTTTAGATTCTACATATCAATAAAGTTATATAGTAATTGTCTTTGTCTGAACTTGTTTCTTATAGCATGATATTCTCTAGGTCCATCCATGTTGTCCCAAATGGAAAAATTACATATTTTTATGAATCAGTAATGATCCATTGCATATTTCTGTCACATCTTCTTTATCTATTCATCTCTTGATGGAAACTTATGCTGTTTCTCTATTTTGGCTGTTGTAAATAATGCCACTATGAACATAGTGTTCTATATATCTTTTCAACTGAGTGTTTTTGATTTTTTAAGGTAAGTAACCAGGAGTAGAATTTCTGGAACATATGGTAGTTCTGCTTTTATTTTTGAAGACCCTCCATATTGTTTTCCACAGTGATTGCACCAATTTACATTTTGACCAGTAGTGCACAAGGGTTCTCTTTTCTGTACATCCTTATCAACATTTGCTATCTGGTTATCTGTAGACTTTTTGATGGTAGCCATGCTGAAAGGGGGCTTCCCTGGTAGCTCAGATGGTAAAGAATCTGCCTGCAATGCAGGAGACCTGGGTTTGGACCCTGCATTGGGAATTTTCCCTGGAAAAGGGAATGGCAACCCACTCTAGTATTCTTGCCTGGAGAATTATGTGGACAGAGGAAATGGCAGGCAAAGAATGGACATGGCTGAGAGACTGACTTTCACTTTCATTCTGAAAGGTGTTAGGTGATATCTCATGGTAGTTTTGATTTGCATTTAACTGATGAATAGTGATGCTGAGCATCTTTTCATGTGCCTATTGGCCATGTATATATCTTCTTCACAAAAATGCTTTACCTGAGGAGCGTGCATGCTGTTGCTTCAGTTGCATCCAACTCTGTGACCCTATGGACTATAGCCTTCCAGGCTCCTGTATCCTTCGGTATTCTCCAGGCAAGAATACTGGAGTGGGTTTACATGACTTCCTCTAGAGGATCTTCCTGACCCAGGGATATAACTCATGTCTCTTAAACTTCTGCATTAGCAAGCAGGTTCTTTACAACTAGTGCTACTGGAGAAGCCTAATGGTTCAGTGGTTAAGAAGTTGCCTTCCAATGCAGGGAACCAGGTTCTATCCCTGGATATGGAAGATCCTCTGGAGAAGGAATTGGAAACTCACTTCAGTTTTCTTGACTGGGAAATCCTTTGGACAGAGTAGCCTAGTAGGCTACAGTCCACGGAGTCTTAAAGATTTGGACACAGTTTACTTGAGGAGACAGAGGGGAAAAAAAAATATTGCTAAGACTGATGTAAAGTGTGTATTGCCTGTGTGTTTATACTTTCAGATTTTACATTTAAGTCTTTAATGCATTTTGAGCTTGTGTGCATGATGTGGGAGAGTAGTCTAGGTTGATTCTTTTGCATATAGTTGTCCAGTTTTTTCAACACTATTTGTTGAAGAGGCTGCCTTTTCCCCATCATGTATTCTTGCCTCCTTTGTTGTAGATTGATTGACCATTTTAGTGTGGGTTCATTTCTGGTCTCTCTATTCTGTACCATTGTTCTATGTCTCTTGCTGTGCCACTATTATACTCTTTTGATTACTGTAGCTTTGTAGTATACTTTGGAATCAGAGAGTATGGTACCTTCAGCTTTGTTCTTTTTTCTTAAGATTGTTTTGGCTCTTCAGGAATAGAGAAAAATCTCATCGCTACATAATGCTTTCAGAATTGTTACCTAATTTATTAGCTATTTAATACTCTGTGTTTAAGATAGGAACAAAGAACTTAGAATTAATATTTATTGGATTAAAATACTAAATCCAGAAATTCATATGCCATTAGCCAATTGCCTGTGGTGCATTGGGTAATATATGATTTTAAAATGTTATTTCTTACAATCTCATCTGATTTATTTAAAATTGTAACAAAGGATATTGCTTGCTTTCTGCTTTAAGAACTCTTGCTGTCTAACTCTGCAGGGAATGGAAAGTGGCTCATCTTTCTTCTCCCAAGTCCTCCTTCCTTTGAGCTGCCTTAGTAGCATTGTGTAAACATACCTGTATGTACTTAGTTGTAAGTCACTGTCTGTAGTGACTTCTGTTATGATTTTAGTAGCACATTTCTCATACTGTAAAGTGGGGTGTCTAACTAGTTGTGACTTATTGAGACAAATGTGTTTCTATCAAAATGGAAAACTGCTGTTGCTGCTAATTCTGATCTTCTGACTCAGAACTGGTAAGCAGGTCCATGGAACTGGAGCATAGAGGCATGTATGGAACAGGTGAGACCAGAGAAGCTGTTAGGGACAAAGTCATGAAGAAATTTATGCCATAATTAGTTAAGCATTTATCCTTTTAATCAGACAGTTCAATTGCTCAGTCGTGTCCAACTCTGCAACCTGATGGATGGTGGCATGCCAGGTTTCCCTGACTATGACCAATTCCTGGAGATTACTCAAGCTCATGTCCATAGAGTCAGTGATGCCATCCAACCATCTCATCCTCTGTCATCCCCTTTTCCTACTTTTAGTCTTTCCCAGCATCAGGGATTTTTCAAGTCAGTTCTTCACATCAGGTGGCCAAAGTGTTGGAGTTCCAGCTTTTCAGCATCAGTCCTTCCAATGAATATTCAGAACTAATTTCGTTTAGGATGGACTGCTTGGATCTCCTTGCAGTACAAGGGACTCTCAAGAGTCTTCTCCAACACCATAGTTCAAAAGTATCAATTCTTCAGTGCTCAGCTTTCTTTATAGTCAAGATCTCACATCTATACATGACTACTGGAAAAACCATAGCTTTGACTAGACAGATCTTTGTTGGCAAAGTAATGTCTCTGCTTTTTAATATGCTGTCTAGATTGGTCATAGTTTTTCTTCCAAGGAGCAAATGTCTTTTAATTTCATGGCTGCAGTCATTATCTGCAGTGATTTTGGAGCCCCCCCAAATAAAGTCTGTCACTCTTTCTACTGTTTTCTCATCTATTTTCCATGAAGTGATGGGACTGGATGCTTTGATCTTAGTTTTCTGAATGTTGAGTTTTAGGCCAACATTTCACTCTCTTTTTTTCACTTTCACAAGAGGCTGTTTAGTTTATCTTCACTTTCTTCCATGAGGGTGGTGTCATCTGCATATCTGAGGTTATTGATATGTCTCCTGAAAATTTTGATTCCAGCTTGTGTAAAAGAACAATTTTAGGTCTTAAATAGGAAAGTTATCAATTTGCTTAAATTTATTTCAACAGCTTTAGTACATTGATTTGAGATCTTTTCTGTTTTTCTCATGAAAAACTAGCAATATGGACTAATAAGAGCAAATGTTTTTGGTTTTCTAACCTAGAAGTAGATGTATTGCCAGTATCTGGCTTTCTGGAGGAGAGAACTCTAGCTGTGAGAAAAGGAAATAAAGTCCTTAAAACTGGATACAAGAAAACAAAACTACACTAGCTCTGTTAGGAATTGTCACTAAATTATTTTCCTCATTTCTTAATTTTGGTTCTGAAAAATATATTAGGTATTATGCTGATTCAATATAATCAAAAGAAAGGTGATAGAGCAGTAGAAATGGAAATGCTAAGACCTAAAAATTAAGGGGACCTCATGATTAGTTTTTTTTTTGCATTTCTTTTCCATGGGGATTGTCTTGATCCCTGTATCCTGTACAGTGTCACGAACCTCATTCCATAGTTCATCAGGCACTCTATCTATAAGATCTAGGCCCTTAAATCTATTTCTCACTTCCACTGTATAATCATAACAGATTTGATTTAGGGCGAAGAGTTGACTTTATGCTGATTCAATATAATCAAAAGAAAGGTGATAGAGCAGTAGAAATGGAAATGCTAAGACCTAAAAATTAAGGGGACCTCATGATTAGTTTTTTTTTTGCATTTCTTTTCCATGGGGATTGTCTTGATCCCTGTATCCTGTACAGTGTCACGAACCTCATTCCATAGTTCATCAGGCACTCTATCTATAAGATCTAGGCCCTTAAATCTATTTCTCACTTCCACTGTATAATCATAACAGATTTGATTTAGGGCAAAGAGTTGACTCATTGGAAAAGACTTTGATGCTGAGGGATTGGGGGCAGGAGGAGAAAGGGACAAGAGAGGATGAGATGGCTGGATGGCATCACTGACTCGATGGATGTGAATCGGAGTGAAATCCGGAATTTGGTGATGGACAGGGAGGCCTGGCGTGCTGCGATTCATGGGGTTGCAAAGAGTCGCACACGACTGAGCGACTGAACTGAACTGATGATTAGTTTTGCCACAGAGAGTGTGAAACTGTTCTTAAAATGATTTTCCTGCAGAATATAGCTTCCAAATTTGATAAATTTATCTAAGGCACTGTATCAGTCTTATGAGGGGTCACTGGGAATTTCAGATGAAAAGCTCAGATGTCTTTCATTTGCTCAGGAGAAAAGAAGCAGAGGTTAAACTTTGGGTAGGTAACTGCTTGAGAGTGTAGTGGCATCTTCATTTACCCTGAAGCACTGGAGGTGACATACAAATTGGCTGTTGTGACATAGGAAAGTGGCTGCCCTGAGTCCCATTCAGTCTAAACACATAGCTTAGCTAAGGCTCCTCTGACAATCAGATTTGGATTATGGGATCAATAATTGTATTTAATGAGAAAGTCATTCTTCTCTTTTATCCAGAAGCATAATATACATAAATATGAGTCTTTAAGATTAATGTTATTAATTAATGTACAACCAAGCAAATTATGCATAAATTATTAATAATATACATTATATATGTAAATATACATAGTATACATAAATTATATATAATTAAGCATAATATACATACATCTGAGTCCTTAAGATTAATGTTCATATTAGTATTACTGATATATCATTTGAGCCTCAAACAGATCTTTGCAAAATGTGTAGCAGTGATTGCATCTCACTGACATTGGAGCCCAGGCCCGAGAGGCCACACTTGGCCTGCACCCCAGACCCACTGAAGAGTGCACCCCTGTTCCCCACCAAGCACTGAAGAGTCTTCCTGTGGGCAGCTGGGCAGCCCAGTTACTCACCTTACCAATACGTAATAGACTCTCCTGTGTGATATCAATCCCTTTGAGTTGCCTTGGAAAAGAGACTTCATAGCCAGAGTGCCCTGACATAAATATTGGACTGTGTGCACCAGAAGTTCTCTCTAAATTCTAGAATTATCCATGATTATTTTCATTATATTTTTAGTAACTCCTAAATTTTCTAGTGACTCTATTTTTTTTTTAATCAGAAAAGTATTCTTAGATATTCAAGCTTTGAGTTGGTACTTTCAGCAGGCATAATTCTCTATGAGCTGGATGTGTCTCAACAGCCAGAGAATTATGCCTGTTGATAGTACCAACTCAAAGCTTGAATATCTAAGAATACTTTGAAAGCAGGAGACTGCTTCTCTCCTGGGTTGGGCTTTGGAACCTGGAACCTTGAAAAAAAAAAAAATCCACTTTTTTTTTTTTCTTGCTCCTTCTCAGCTCTGTGAAAGGAAACATTGCACCTGATTACCTGAGGGCTGTTTCTCCCCTCACGCTGGCACTGTCCAGGATGATGCCTTACCTGAGATATTAACCTGACAAAACGTGGGAGATCTGAGCTGTCTCCCTGGGAACACTACTGGTAGCACCACTTGTGTAGATGAATTGCTAACTGTCAGACTTGCCCTGGGCTTCAGGTCAAGCCAGGTTGTCCCAGGAATTACAGGACAAAAGTATTTCTTGTAATCAGGTAAAGACAGGAGATAGATGTGAGTTTAAGCTTCTAGGAAGAAGCAAGGTCCTTGCTACATGGCTCAACTGTTAAAAAAAAAAAAGCTTGTTAAAGACTGGGTTGAATAAGAAGTTTGAAACTCTTGAGCAGGTCAGGAGAAAGGGAGTACACAGAATTTGTCTGCTTGTCACCAAGAAAACTGTGGACCTGCTCTTATGGTTTTCTGGCACTAACTTAATATTCACAGTGAGTTTTCAAAATAAATATGATTTATTAAAGTAAAAATAATTAGTAATAAATGATTCAAATCTCTATTATAAAGGGTTACTTGCCTCACATTTCTGTAAAATTAATCTGCTTTCATATTTATTTAAAATATTCTCATTTTTGATGGTTTTAGTAAATCCAACAGATAATACAGTGTTTATAGAACATAGAAGGCAATTAACTTATAAAATGTTGGTTATGTGCAGATCCCTGTCTAGTGTTTTGTTTGTTCTTAACCTATCTAGTAGCTTGAGAAGAAGGTTGATGATGGGAATTTGTCAGGCTGCACTTTGTGGTGGTCTTAGTAAAGGAGAGGTTGAA
This sequence comes from Aepyceros melampus, assembly GCA_006408695.1. Lineage (NCBI taxonomy): Eukaryota > Metazoa > Chordata > Mammalia > Artiodactyla > Bovidae > Aepyceros > Aepyceros melampus. The sequence goes on along the minus strand of SJXQ01004405.1, from coordinate 6,565 downwards.
CCTAATGGTTAACGTTGAGACTGAGACTCAGGTGGTGTGTTCAGATCCCAGTGGCAGTGCTTAGACTCTGTGTAATCTTGGAGAAATTTCTTATCATTCTACACATCTTGTTTTCTCATCTGTAAAATGGAGATTACATCTGACCTAACACTTGTAGTTCTGAAGGTAGAGTCATCTGCATCGCTGTAAAGTGCATGATACATGGGATGTACTTAGTGAAGTAGCTGCTGCTCCTCCTCCTTGCGACCTGTTTTTTCCTCATCTATACAACAGCTTGTTAGATGAACACTGTCTTAGCCCTACTTAGGGAGACTGAGGATTAAAGAATATAGACAACTAGCCTACAGTTGCTCAGTTTATTTGAATCCATTGTTTCCATCTTTTCATTCTGTATCTTTTCTCCTCTTGTGCATCATGAATGCATGAAAATGACTGCTTCAATCCCTTCCCCTGATGCTGGGTTAGCATTGCTGTCCCTCTGGCAGTTGTGGAGAAAAAAATACAACTCTTCAAATGTAGATGCAGGTAAGAAACTGGGAAAAACAGTAACATATGGTTTCCTTGGGTTACCCAGCCAAAGGGCCCCCAGGAGCTGCTTTTCAAAGTTTAGGTTCTTCAGCCCTCAGATGAAAGTTTTTGCTTGGTTTGTTTTATAATTTGTATCAATACCTGATTTTATTAAAGATTCAATCTACTAATTTAACTTTGTCATGTAAAAGTTTGTAGGGTGGTTGTACCTGGGATAGTGTAGTAGGATGCCCTGTTTACCAGGGTATAGGAATACATTCCAAAAAAGCCTGATATAAGGATTCACAGACAAATAATGATGGTTCCTACAGGATATTTTTTTAAATATGAAGAATAAGAGTAAATAGACTGTTGCATAATTGTTAGGGTTTAAAAGAGAACAAGCTTGGCTTAAAATGTCTGATTTTGACTCCCCATTCTGCAACGGCTACCTGGATGGTCTGGTTATTGACCAGCCTTTATTAATGTCTTACACTGTGGCCTTCACTGTATTTTCCTCTTATGTATCAATGAACTTCTGACTCCCACATCAAAACTATAGGCTGGTAGTATTAACGCATGCTACATTAAATAGAATTCTCAGAGCTACCTTGAAAATAGTTAGCATTAATCATTTCTATGAGAACATTCTCCATTAGTTTCTGGAGAGAACTTGAAGATGATCCGCTTGTCTTTTGGACACTGCCTGTTTATTTTTCTTATTTTATAAAATCGCCTGTGAAGCAATTCATGGACCTGAGTGGAGTTGACCTTCACTTTGAAGCTCAGGATTATTTTATGACTGCCTATGCAGATTTCAGAATTTGTGAAGAAATTGACAGTGAGTTTTTTGGGGGGCCATGCCACACAGTTTGTAGGATCTTAGTTTCATGACCAAGGATTGACTTTCAGCCCCTCGAGGGCAATGAAAGTCCTGAGTCCTAACTAGTGGATTGGCAGTGAAATCCTGACAATAGATTTTTTGTCTCTAACTTTAATTTTGGACTTACAATATGCCATGTGGTTTGTAACAATTTACTACATACATCATCAATTTAACAATAATTTTATGGTGGTATCCTTACTGTTCTTCATGGTCCTGCTGTAATTCAGCCAGTTTCAGAAGCCTCAGGGCATATAGCTCTGGAAAAGAGTGCAATATTTAAGTCAAGGCTTCTCTGCCCTTGTCCTGTTGTCATCTGACTTCACACCATGTTCATTCCATGGCTCATGATTGTACAGTAGCGCTGGTTTCTTTTCTCTTCCTTGTGCAACTGTTGGTTCTTTCCTATCTTAGAACCTTTGTACCATTTACTTTCCTGTGGAAGCATGACCTCCAGAGCTCTGCATGACTGACCACCTTTCCTCACCCTTGCCTCAGCTCTCAGTGACTGTCCACACCAGCTTAAATCAGGGAGTCTTCTGCCTGACCCTCTCTGTCCCATTATCATCTTTTCTTTGATTGAAAACATTTGTCACAAACTTAGATCATTAACTTATGTCTATTCTTACTGCCATGTTGTCTCCTTTTATGCACTGTAAATTCCATGACTGCAGAATTCTTTCTTGCTGTGGATCACTGTATCTGAAAAAGTACTTGGCATATGCTAAGCCTGCACATATTTGCGGAATGATTGACTAAACACAGTTTAGAAAGGTTACAAACTGTGTCTATCATCCTGGAGCTGGTGAAGAGGCAACACTATGAGTCCAAGCCCACTCCTCAAATATAGGAGAACATCAAATACCTGATTGACAACTGGAACAAAACTGTGCAAGTTATAATGTAATAGATTTGGCACATTGGTTTTATTTTCTCACCCTTTTGCAAGGAAGAAACACCATGTTTGGGTTCCTCTTGCACCTCTTACCTCCAAGGTAGGTGTTTCTGCGACAGTTATGTTCTGGGTCAGTGTTTCCAGCCTGTGTTGAGGGTTGGGCTTTCTTACCTGTGCTGTTCTGCATGGCTGCTATCTGGCAGGAGTATGCTTCACACAGAGTCCTTGGGCATCGGATTCCAGGGTGATGTGTGCCCACAGTTATACCAGAAAGAGCAAAGTTTTACTATTTCAAAAAAAAAAAAATAATAATGCTAATTGTAGTAGTTTATAAGTTAACATTCAAAGTCATTCAAAATCATTTAAGGAAAGGTGAAAGACATTTGGGTATCAAGATGAGATAAAAATATGTACTCCAATAACACAAAGTAGAATAATTATAAATTGTCACAAGATAGCTTGTTAGAATTATCACAAATATATTAAGGTGGTAATAGAATTTTCTCTTTCTCCTCTTCTTCCTTTTCCTTCTTTGGTGAGTCAATTTTATTTATCCACATTATAGGTAATTTTTTAAATCAATGGAACCTGAGTGTCAAGCAGTTTTCAAATTGTACACCCTGTAGCTTTATTTGAAAGGGAGGAAAAAAAAACAAAAACAAAACAACAGACAGAGACAGAATAGAAAGAGAGATATATTCAGATCAGTTCAGTCACTCAGTCATGTCTGACTCTTTGCAACCCCAAGGACTGCGGCATGCCAGGCCTCCCTGTCCATCACCAATTCCTGGAGTTTACTCAGATTCATATCTATTTAGTTGGTAATGCCATCCAATCATCTCATCCTCTGTCATCCCCTTCTCCTCCCACCTTCAATCTTTCCCAGCAACAGGGTCTTTTCAAATGAGTCAGTTCTTCATATCAGGTGCCCAAAGTATTAAAGTTTCAGCTTCAGCATTAGTACTTCCAATGAATATTCAGGACTGATTTCTTTTAGGATTGACTGGTTGGATCTCCTTGCAGTCCAAAGGACTCTCAAGAGGTTTCTCCAACATCACAGTTCAAAAGCATCAATTCTTCGGTGCTCAGCTTACTTTATAGTCCAACTCTCATATCCATACATGGCTACTGGAAAAACCATAGCTTTGACTAGATGGACCTTTGTTGGCCAAGTAATGAGATATATTACCTTAATGAGGGTAATGAGAGATGTATTACCTTAATACTTTTTCTGATCCCCCCAGAAATTTGTCTGAGGGGTACTTTGAACCCATATGGGCTTGACCAGCTCTTTCCAGCAAAGGGGCAAGAGGAGAAAAACAGTAAAGATTTCATATTTTTGGTTGTCCATTATTTTGATGAATATGCATAAATGTTGTATAATTCATGTGTAAGCATACATTAAGCAAAAACCCTCCTCTAGTTAAAACATGAAGATAGTCTTGCTACTTGGAACCTGTACTGAAAATGTTTATATGTGCCATTGTGGTAGCTTTATAGTATAATTTGTCCTTTTTATAGTTATGATTATATTTTATATACACTTTTTGCTTTGTTTTTATTTCACACCTTAAATACAGGCCTGATATTCAGATTAAAATTATCAGCATACCAACTAGGAGAAGATAAAGAGTAACTGGAATATTTTTAATTTTTATTTTCTTTTCTGAAATTTTATTGAAGTATAGTTGATTTACAATGTTCCGTTAATTTTTGCTGCACAGCAAAATGATTCAGCTATACATGTATATACATGATTTTTCATATTATTTTCCATGTGGTTTCTTAACAGGATACTGAACATAGTTCCCTGTGCTGGGCTGTATACAGTAGGGCTTGTTGTTTACCCATCCTATATGTAGTAGTCTGTGTCTGCTAATCTCAAATTTCTAGTCCATCACTCCTTCTTGGAAACCACAAGTCTGTTCCCTATGTCTGAAATATTTTATAAGGCCTTTCTTTGAACTGAGTCCTTTCAGAACTGAATATTTTAATTGGATAGAAAAGGAAAATTCTTGACATTTGTTTTCTTTTAAGTCATCAGTATTGTTAAACAAGGTTTAAAGTCATTTTAACTTTCTTTATGAAACTTTGGGACAAATTAAAAATAAAATCAGTACATAAATATTGAATTAATTCATCCAGAGGCTATTAGGCATTATGATTAAAATAAAGACATTTTACTCATGTCCTGGTCTCAAGCAGTTTATAATCAGTTTGATTGGAAATGATAAAACTGCTTAAAAAAATTTCAGTTTCTAAAATGAGGCTTAAATAATCTATTCACAGTAATGAGAAGGCATACTAGAATTTGGCATTTATTGATAAATGAATGAAAGCATTTGAGTCTGAAATAAGAAAAGTTTTCTTTAAAGAGGAGGATTCTTTTAAGAGATGAACAGAGAGGGTATGCCATGTCTCTGGTTGGCAGATGATATAATGGGAGCAGAGACCCCTGGAAGCAGAAAGTGCAGCTGCAGACTGGCTCCTGTGATGCTCCCCAGAGGGCATCTGGGCTCTGCATTGCTGTGTGGCAATGAATATTATATTACTGTTTATCAGTGCCTATTAGAAATATTAGAACCTGAGGTGAATAACACATTCTTAACACATTTATTATACCTATCCTCTTATAAATTCAGTGGACAGGTATTGTTACGTGAGGTGCTAAACCAGGAGTGTCCTCCTCCTTGGTAGCAAATAAACTATTCAGTGATGTTCACAGTGTCCCACTTTGAGATATTATACATGGTAATGGAATCAGATTTTATGTTACTGTGAACATTTAGCCTTCCATAGAAATCTTACTAGTTTCACAACTTAAAATATTTATTCTCTTCCCTTTAAAACTACATTTACTGTTTTCTTTCTTAATAATTGAATTTTAAGTAAAAAGATGATACCTTGCATGGATATCAGAAACATTATCTTTATTTTGGTTTTGAAACTAACTTCCATAATGTTTGATTTTATCAAATGTAAAATGTTCAATGTGTTTGTAGATTAGGGTTTTAGTACCTGGAGTTCTTATAAAACTTAGAAGTTTTATTTTCTTTGCTGTGTGGATGGAGAAGTTTTGAGGCTATTGTACAAAGGGGGACTGAAACCCAGAGTCAGGAGGCTCAACTCTAGAACTTTAGAACATCAAAGAACTCCTGATTCCAGGGAAAATGAATAGACAAGAGTATCTTTATTTTGGTTTTGAAACTAACTTCCATAATGTTTGATTTTATCAAATGTAAAATGTTCAATGTGTATGTAGATTAGGGTTTTAGTACCTGGAGTTCTTATAAAACTTAGAAGTTTTATTTTCTTTGCTGTGTGGATGGAGAAGTCTTGAGGCTATTGTACAAAGGGGGACTGAAACCCAGAGTCAGGAGGCTCAACTCTAGAACTTTAGAACATCAAAGAACTCCTGATTCCAGGGAAAATGAATAGACAAGAGCCCACCAAAAAGTTTCCATACCTACACTGAAACCAAGATCCACGCAAGAGCCAGCAAGTTCCAGTGCAAGAGACACCACGGTAATCCTTCAGCAAAACAAGAATGCAAGCCTGAACATTAAAAGATGGGCTGCCCAAAGCCATAGCAAACCTGTAGACACCCCAAAACTCACTACAAGACAATTCACTGCACTCCAGAGAGAAGAGATCTATCTCCACCCAGCAGAACACAGACAAAAGTTCCCTCAACCAGGAAACTTTGACAAGCTACTGGTCCAACCCTGCCACAGGGAGCAGATTCTATAATTAAGTGGAACCATGACCTCCCAGCCTACAGAAAGGGCACCCCAAATATGGCAATGTAAACAAAATGAAAAGGCAGGGAAATACCCAGCAGGTGAAGGAACATAACAAAAACCCACCAAACCAAACAAAAAAAGTGATAGGGAGTCTACCTAAAAAAGAATTCAGAATAATGATAGTAAAGATGACCTAAAATATTGAAAAAAAAAATGGAGTTACAGATAAATTGACTAGAGACATGAATTGATAAGATGCAATAAATGTGTAACCAAGGACCTAGAAGAAACAAAGGAGAGTCAATCAATAATGAACAATGCAATAACTAAGGTTAAAAACACACTGGAGGACAAGGAGCTGCTGGGAGCCTCAGGACCAGAACATTGAGCACTACCCATGCCAGTGAGGACAAGTCAATGTTCATATTTCACCCCCAAGAAGACTCCCATCAACCACAAGGTGGGATGTTCACCGGGAGGCAGCTGTCCTGTGACAGGTAGATCATAGGACTGAGAATCCTGGTCCTCTGGGCATTT